>CM069162.1:17231300-17233800 GCA_035221665.1 Okamejei kenojei
TTTAAATTGTTTGAAGGCCCCAATATCCCAGTCTCCCTGCTGTGCCCGACTCAAATTTCTAACTTCTTAACGTAGAGTTATAGGTGCCTTGCCATTATATTGTTTTATTGTTTTAATAATGCGTTTATAGAGTTTTAATGATCCATTTGCATTATATCTTCCATTAAATACATATTTCCGCATCAAGGAGCAGTAACATAAAATTTAATCAACAATGCTCTGCTGCAGAGTTGCTTTGAGTCTGAATATTTATTCTTCATATCGTGTTTTAAAGATTCAAGATGCTTTTGCACTATTTTAAAAATGAATGTGTTCCTTCTGGCCTTGGACTATGTCTCTTTGGACGCACAATAGTGCAACTTGTAGAGCTGCTGCCTTACAGTGAATGAGTAGGTCAACCTATGAGGAACATTTTTTGACACTGGGCCTGTACTCGCTGGAGTTTAGAAAAATGAGAGGGGACCTCATTGAAACACACAGAATAGTGAAAGGCTTGGATAGTGGATGTGGAGAGGATGTTTCCTCAAGTGGGAGAGTCTAGAACTAGAGGTCATAGCCTCAGTATTTTACTTCGGAGTCACGTCAGTACGTCAGCCGCACTGGCGCAAACACCAGACTGGCAGGACAGAGCTCCTGGCAGCAGTAAGTTAAACCTAGAGATAAGTTCATTTTTACTTACCAGGTTTTTTCAGGCAGGAGCCTCTTTTCACAGAGGTTTTCCTGCCAGTTTCGCAGCCCGACGAATATGCCGGTTATGGACTGAAGGGAAACTCAGTCCGACCACAGAAGTGGATAACCGGCAAATAGATTGGGTTGCGAGATAAGGAGCCGCTTACAAGGCAGTCAGCGGTTCCCAGGCTGCGGGGATGCCGTGAAACGGCAAGAAATTCAAGCCAGAGTCACTGGCAGTGTAGTCAGCGGCTCCTAGGCTGTGGGGATGCTGTGAAACAGCAAGTAATTCAAGTCAGAGTCACTGACAGTGTAGTCAGCGGCTCCCAGCCTGTGGGGATGCCGTGAAACGGCAAGAAATTCAAGCCAGTGTCACTGACAGTGCAGTCAGCGGCTCCCAGCCTGTGGGGATGCCGTTGGAACGGCAAGGAAGTAACGCTAGAGTCACTGACAGTGGGGTCAGTGGCTCACATACGTTGGTCCCCAGGCAAGGAATTAAATGGGACTCATTCAGCCGTATTTGGACTCAGGTGAGTTTGGCTACAAAGGGTTTATTTTAATAATAAAATGTATGTATGTTATAGTGTTTTTCTTAAAGTTAAAAGCTAAAGGCAAAGTTAAAGTCATAAAAAGTTATTGTTACATGTCTCTGACAATGTCATCCTTGTTGTTTAGCACAAGTTGCTGTGAATTGTTTTAACCCTTCACAGGTAAAGCTGTACACTAAAAATATTGATTTAGTGAGCTTACATTGTAATAGTACGGGCCTATGGGACAGGCCGTGTCAGCAGCACGTGGGATAGGGCTGCTTCATGTGTAATAGTGCGGGCCTATGTGACAGGCCGCGCCAGCAGCGCCTGACAGGGCTGCTTCATGTATGAAAGTGCTGGCCTACAAGAGAGCCGTGTTAGCAGCACCTGGTACAGGGCTGTTTCATGTCAAAAAGCGCCGGCCTTTACGAAAGGCGGTGCCAGCAATGCCTGGGGCAGGGTTGCTCAAGTTCATACATAATCTGCTACGCCCGTGGAGTCGGGAGATGATTCTCAACCGAGGCTGGATAGCAAGGCCCAGGGAGTCGGGGGATGAATTCCTCACCGGGGCTGGATAGTGTGTTTGAAATGACTATCCCAAATACAGCAACTGTTGCATACAGTGCTACAGAGGTCTCCCTCTTGGAGGCAGAGACCAAGACGGGTCAGTATCCTGCTGACACTGAGTCTCAGGGTATGGTCGTGGGGCATACCTCAAGGGATGAAGGGCACATGTCAGAGGTACCTTTTTCCTGACAACAAAGTTGCCATCCCAGCAGAATATCCTATTTGTGTTAGGTCCAATGGGTTCTTATCAGTATTGGTATCCTGCGGCCTGTGGCAGCGCCTGTTTAGGGCTGCCTACGAATCACCCTCTCTGAGGAGGGAAGAGAAAAAGGCCAAGATTTTACTGACTCCAGGCTCTTAAGAAGTCAATAGAACATACTAAAGGGATGTTGTCTTAGCCCTACCCTGTTTGCTATATATATTGAACCATTGGCTCAAGCGATTCGTCAAGATAGGGAACTGAGGGGAGTAACTATAAGAGACAGAGAACATAACATTGGCCTTTTCGCAGATGATGTAATGATGTATCTCACGGAAGTAAGCACCTCATTTCCAAGGATGTTGGGGATCATATATAAATTTAATTTTTATGCAGGATATAAAGTGAATATTTCAAAAACTCAAATTCTCCCATTTAATTGTCCTCCTCCAGAAGAAATCAAACAAAATTATAATATTAAATGTGATTCAAAATCAATCAAATACCTAGGAGTACATATAACAAAAAATATATC
>CM069162.1:17238800-17416300 GCA_035221665.1 Okamejei kenojei
ACTTTGACTTTGACTTTTTAATAAAACATAAAGTTTGGTAGTGCTAGACCTCCATTTATTTTTGATTTACATAAATGTGTTTTATTTATTCTATGGCTCTTATAATACCAGATAAAGTTGGTAACTAAAGAGTCCACCTTCCTAAATAAATTTTTAGGAAGATATATCGGAATCAATTGGAAAAGATATAGTAATTGCGGAAGAAAAATCATTTTTATTACATTAATTTTACTTAGCATTGAGATGGGTAGAGTTTTCCAATATAAAATGTTCTTATTTAATTTATTCAAAAAGAGTGGAAAGTTGGATTTAAATAAAGAATCGAATCTTTTTGTTACATAAATTCCAAGATATTTAATTTTTTCATTTGTTATCTTAAAAGGAAATTGTTGTAATATATGTAAGTTATTTACCATTATTGGCATGAGTTCACTTTTATTCCAATTAATACTATATCCTGAAAATGATCCAAATTCAGTTATTAATTTTAATAAATTTTGGATACTAATTTCCGGTTTTGTAATATAAATTAACACATCATCCGCATATAAGGAGATTTTATTCTCAGTGTCTCTGTTATCATACCCATATATTTCAGGATGTGATCTCACACGATGAGCTAATAGTTCTATTGCAAGTGCAAATAGAAGCGGGGATAAAGGGCAACCTTGTCTACAGCCTCGAGATAGATTTAATTTAGTTGATAGTGTTTGATTTGTTATTATTCTGGCTGTTGGATTAGTGTATAATAATTTGACCCAAGTAATAAACTTCTCTCCCAATTTAAAAGTTTCCATAACCGAAAACAAGTAGGACCATTCCACCTGGTCGAAGGCTTTCTCCGCATCTAACGAAATAACTACTAGATCTTTATTAATACCTCTTTTTGAGTATATAATATTGAATAAACGTCCCAGGTTATATGAGGAATATCGTTTTGATATAAATCCTGTTTGATCGGGATGAATTAATTCATTAATAACTGTACTTAGCCTTTGTGCTAATATTTTAGTTAATATCTTTTGATCAGTATTTAAATGAGCTATAGCTCTAAATGATCCTGGGTCATCCAGATCTTTGTCTATTTTAGGTATAAGTGTTATAATAGATTCATTTAACGTTTCTGGTAGTTTCTGCTGGGTATAAATATATTCATAGTCTTCAAGTGTGGTGCAATCAGATCATAAAATGTTTTATAAAATTCCAAGCCAATACCATCTGGTCCCGGTGTTTTACCATTTTTTAATGATCTGATAGATTCTTCGATTTCTTTTACTGAAATTTCAGCATTTAATGATTCTCTATTTTGTGACTCCAACCCATTCAGATTAATTTTTTTTTTTAATGCTTCTATTCCTATCCTGTTTTCTGTCGTTTTAGCAGAGTATACATTTTTGTAATATTGCAAAAATCTCTCATTGATATCTTTAGGTTGTACTAAGGGTTCGCCATTATGTGATTTAATCCTATGGATTATTTTTTCTCCCTCCATCTTCCTTAAGTGGCGAGCCAATAATTTTTGAGGTTTATCTCCAAATTCAAACTGTAATTGTTTAGTGTATTGATAGGGTTTTACAACTTGATCTGAATATATTTTATTTAATTTATATTTGAGTGCTGCGATTTTATTATATTTGTGATGGATGGATTAGCTGCATTCTCTGTATCTAGTTGTTTAAACTCTTTTTCCAGTTCCTGTTGATCCCTCCGATTATTTTTATTATAAAATGCTTGAGAAGAAATCATAATTCCACGGACATATGCTTTAAAAGTTTCCCATAATAAGGAAGAAGATATTTCCAGTTTATCATTTATTTCAAAGAAAATCTTGATCTGTTCTGTAATATATTCCTGAGTTGCTTTGTTTTTTTTAAATTTGTGGGTTAAATCTCCATTGTCCCCATTTTTCCATTTTACCAATTTATTTTAATGTGAAATGTTAAAGGTGCGTGATCTGAGATTATAATATTATGGTATTTTGAATTATATGTAAGTGAGATAAGTTTGGCATCGTCCAAAAAATAATCTATTCTTGAGTAAGTTTTATGTACAGGTGAATAAAAGGAATATTCTCGTCCAGTTGGATTTTCTACTCTCCAAACATCTTTAATATTAGTAGTTTCCATATATGCATTTAATAAGTCACTGGAATGGGATTTAATTTTCCTTTGTCTTGTGGATCTGTCTAAGTGAGAATCTAATGTACAATTTAAATCTCCTCCAATTATTAAGTTATGTTGTGTTATTTCCGGAATTTTGTTAAATATTTTCTTGAAAAACAATGGACTATCAAAATTTGGTCCATATACATTAACAAAAATCATTTTTTGTGCATTTAATTCCCCTATTACAATAATGTATCTCCCATCATTATCAGTTATAGTTGATGTATGTTTGAATAAAGTGCCTTTACGAAATAATATTGCTACACCTCTTGATTTGTGTGTAAAAGAAGAATGATACGTTTTATCTATCCATTTAGCTTTCAGCCTATGCTCAGCATCTTTTTTTAAATGAGTTTCTTGAATGAAAATCACATCAGCTTTAATTGCTTTTAAATGTGCTAATACTTTACCTCTCTTAATTGGTTCATTAATACCTTTAACATTCCAACTGCAAAACGTTATTCCTTCATTCCCCATATTCATTTTTAAGTCTTGCATCTTTTGCCTATGGAGGTGTGTAATAGAGTCAATGGTTCAGTTCGACAGACCCGACCTTACACCCAAACTCCGAATAGACAAATTTTAAGTCCCTTAAATGTCTCTCACGTGTATATCTCCTTTGATCCAATATATAACTCCATTCAAACTGAAAATAACAATAATAGTTTATAATAGAAAAAAAAAGAGGATAGATTAAGAAATTAGTAATGTGCACTAAGAAGGAAAAAACTACATCTAGTATTGGTGTAGTTAGTGCTAGCCATACTAGCATGGCTAACCATCTACCGACTTCCGTAGATGATGTTACTAACTTAACCAGCTCCCTGGTTTTTTGGAATTATTATTCCATAATGGTATTTTACCGGGGATATTAAATTTAAAATATTCGTGTTATATAGTCGAAAATGTGAGAATACATATATTTAAAACTTATTTGAAAATCTAATTATAAAAAACACACGAAAAGAAAGGAAAATAAAAAATAAAAATGAAGATTACTAGTACAAAAGAAAGGTTTCCAAAGAGGACAAATGAAGCCAGACTCTATATTTGACTGATCATTCCAATATAAGTAAACATTAGTCATTAGTAATAATGATTAATTCTGATTAGTAAAAATACCACGGTATAATTTTAATATTTATTAGTTATTATATTAGTAGTGTAGTTAGTGTCATAATGATTAACTCTGATTAGTGAAGATACCACGGTATAATTTTAGTATTTATTAGTTATTTGTATTAATAGTGTAGTTATACTAATTATTAGTATCCATGGGAGGGTTTCCAATCCATATCTTTCTCCAGTTTCCATCCAGTACTATCCAGTTCCATCCAGTCCTGCAAAGTCAGTGTATTCAATGTTGAGACCTTCTCAAGTCTTAATCTTCCGGGCAAAGTCCAGCGCTTCCACAGGGTTGGAGAAGAAATATTCCTTCTTGTTGAAAGTGACTCTTAGAGTAGCTGGGTAGTTGAGGCCATATTTCAAGTTTTCCACCCCACTCAAGAGACTTTTAGTCTCATTAAACGCTTTTCGTTTCCTGGAGACCTCTGCTGGATAATCTCGATAGATGCTGATCTTGTGTCCTTCAAATGTAAGGTTTCTGTTTCTCGATATTTTTTGCATTATCTCCTCTAAGACGTGGTCGTATTGCACTTTTATTATCATTTGTCTTGGGGGAGCATTTGGTCTTGTCTGACGTCTCATCACTCTGTGTACTCGGGCTAGCAAAGGCTTTTGTTCCAGAGATAAAACATTTTGCAGTAAATTCACAGTAAATTCTCGGGGATCTTCATCTTTCTCTCCCCCTTCAGGAATACCCGCAATTCTTAGGTTTTGTCTTCTCTGGCGACCTTCCAGTTCAGTACATTTCTCGGTTATTTTGGTCAATAAATCAGTTAGACGTTCATTTTCTGTGATAAGCTTTGCTGTAGTCCGAGCACTTGTATCAGCTAGTTCTTCAAGGTTTTTATGCCAGCCGTCTGTTGGTCCAGTGCCTTCTCCACAGGATTCAGCCTTTCTTCAAAATCAGTTTTCACATTTTTAATCTTATCTTAGCCTCCCTTGAGTTACAGGCGTTGCTATTGATTTCTTTATTAACGTAAACCATTAATACATGTGAATCAATATCATGCTAATGCATTTTGATTATTCACTCATCCTGAGTCAATCGATGCAGTGAGACGCCGAGATTTCGATCTGCGGCATGAAATCACAAAGCTTTGAAGTCTTCACGGAATCACTCACGTGACTCCGAAGTAAAATAGTAAGATTAAACGAGAACTTACCAGTTTGAAGTTTGATCTTGATTTTATGAGGCGTTTCGTTGGTGATTATGTGCCCGCCCCGCCCAACCCCCTCTCATAAAGATCATCTGGTCGTTCTCGAGTCACGCATCGTACTATGTCACTTCAGTGTTTGTTATTTGTGATTTCATACCGCTGCTTTGAAGATTGACGCGCATGTGGCCTAGACGGGGTTCTTCATGTAATCACCGACGTAACTCCTCATAAAATCAAGATCAAACTTCAAACTGGTAAGTTCTCATTTGGATATTTTTAAGGCAGAGATAGATTCTTGATTAGTACAGGTGTGAGAGGTTATGGGGAGAAGGTAGGAGAATGGTGTTAGGAGGGAGAGATAGATCCGCCATGGTTGAATGTGGAGTAGACCTGATGGGCCCAAAGACCTAATTCTACTTCTATTCCTTATGACACACTAGAGGCAATTTACAATTTACCACGCCAATTAGCCTACAAACCTATATATGTCTTTGGAATGTGGGAGGAAACTGGAGCACGCAGACTTCGCACAGACAAGCACCCATCGTCAGGATCTAACCGGTGTCTCTGACGCTGTAAGGCAGCAACTCTAACGCTGCGCCTCCATGCCGTCCCGATGTTCCGGTTTTATCCCACATCACAAAGACGTGCCGGTTTGTAGGTTAATTGTAGTTTGAAAATTGCCTCTCGTGTGTATGGAGTGGATGAGAAAGTGCGATAATAAAGAATTGGTATGAATGCATGATCAATGCTTGGTGTGGACTCAGTGGGCCGAAAGGCCTGTTTCCAGGCTGTGTCTATCAATCAAAAAATCGATGCAGGAAATAATGATCCTTCAGATTGTAATGTTTGATCCACATCTTCCTAGCAGGAGGAAGAGAACTTTGGAAAAGGAGTCACATTTTGTCACTTTAATGAAGCATGGCCAATAACAAGGTCTGAAAATAAATGGACATTCTACTGAAACTTAAAATGACAAAGAAAAATTACCTTGCAAAAACAGGCAAGGGATGAGTAAATAAAGCTGATTCATAAATTAATTCAGTTTAACACGAGGGGCCTGATTTCTGTTTCTAATTATGAAACTTGATTTTGGGGAAATTTTACAATATGCAAACTATCTCAGTTTTAAGGTGCGTACAGATGGGAGCTGAACTGGCAAATATGTGTCTACATGCCTTGAAGCTGCTGAGCCTGAACATATGATTTCCTGTCCATTAATCTTAATGGAAGGAAAATGTGCCTGGCGTTCATCTGTTCTGGGTGGGAGAAGCAGCGACAGTCTTCCCATTTACAGGGTTTTTGGAGATAATCAAAAATGGCTTGAATTGAGACTCAAGAGATGCAGGCCTTGATGCTAAATGTGGACTATCCCTTTGCCTCCACAGATGTTGCTTAATTTGCTGAGTTCCTCCGGTAATTTGTGTTTTACTGTTTGAATTGTTTAAAGATACAGCATGGAAACAGGCCCTTTGGCCCATCGTGTCCTCACCAACCAATGATAACCCATACACTAGTTCTACACGATTCCACCTGTGCATCCTACCCAATAAGGGCAATTTACAGAAGCCGATTAACCCACAAACCTGCACATCTTCAGAATGCAGGTAGAAACTTTAACACCTGCAGAAAACCCACAAGCGTACAAACATCACACCGACAGCTTCCATAGTCAGGATCGAACCCAGGTCTCTGGCGTTGCGAGGCAGCTGCTCTGCCGCTGGACCACTATGCTGTCTACTGAAATGGCTTCAGGAATGGAGTTACATGATCCAACAGAGGAACAGATCACTTCATCCAACAGAATGCCAGAGAAGTATATTTCCACTCGACTTCATCTGACCCTTGGATTATGTAAGCGTTCCTGGTCGTCGAGCTGTTGGAAGGATGTCATTAAGCTGGAAAGGTTGGAGAAAAACTTCATGAGGATATTACTGGGACTGGAGGACTTCAGTTCAGTTGGAGACCATGAAACGCGTGCTTAGAATGTAGGAAGCTGACGGGTGACCTTATAGAAGTTATAAAATCATGAGTACATACTGTAGATAAGATGAAATCTCCCTAATTCTCCTTCCCATTCTCACACCACCTTTCTGCCCTCGGTCTCCTCCATTGTCAGAGTGAGGCTAAACGCAAATTGGAAGAACAGCATCTCATATTTTGCTTCGGAAGATTACAGCCTCATGGTATGAATATTGATTTCTCTAACTTCAAGTAACCCCAGCATTCCCTCTCTCTCTATCCCTCTACAATGGCCTGTTATCCTTTATCATTGGTACTTTTTTGAATATCTTTAATTCATTGTTTTTTATCTCTCTCCATCATCGTCTATATCTCTCGTTTCCCTTTCCCATGACTTTCAGTCTGAAGATGGGTCTTGACCCGAAACGTCACCCATTCCTTCTCTCCTGAAATGCTGCCTGTCCCGCTGAGTTACACCAGCTTTTTGTGTCTAGCTAAGATGGAGGATCACTGTCTTTTCCTCAGGAAAGGGGAGTCTGAAACTAGAGAGCATAGATTTAAGGTGACTGACTGATGAAGGCAAATGTGTGAAATCTGTGTTGCCACCTTCATGGAATTGCATACCTGCACCATGAGGTTTTTTTGTTCGACAACACTCACCACAGCTGCACCATCCTGGCCTGGATTATGCAACATATCACATTTATCTGAATGAAACTCCATCTGCCATCGCTCAGCCCATTGACCAAGTTGATCACGATTGCACAGTAAAGGGGCTGTCCCACTTGGGTGTTCTAATTGGAGAAAAAATGACATGTTGAAGACCTCGACTATGTACGAAGACCTCCTTCGACCTCTTTCGGAAGACCACTACGACTAAACCGGGAAAATTGCATAGTGAGAGGAAGTCCTCGATCTCCTTCGACCTCCTTTGACAAAGACTCTACCTACCTTGACTACCCTTGATTACCTACGACTAACATTGTGACCTGACTAATCCTACGCGCGGGCATTTTTTAACATATTGAAAAAACCGTCGCGGATGAGGCCTCGAGGGCATGAAGGAGAGTTACAACTCTCCTACAACCTTTTGTCGACCACTCAGTATGAGTCGATTAGGTTAGGTCGCCCAAGTGGGACAGCCCCTTTACTGTAGATAACCTGTTTTCCACTTCAGGCGCTGTGCACACGGCAGCCCGCCAACAGTCGCCCCTCGTCTTTTTACTTTTGTCCTTATTTAATTCCTATTTATTTTATAATGCACATGACACCTTCGATGCCTGTATCTCTTGTACCTTTTGACTGGTGGAAGACCAATTTCCCTCTGGGATAAATAAAGTGGGATTGTATCATATAATTGTTCACTATACTACCAATTTTAGTGCGTGCAAGCTGATATAAACACGTCGACAGCCTCTAAACCTTCATCTAAGAGCAATTCTTCTGGGATTCCATCCTCGCCAGCCACAGTGACAGCATTCAGATTTACGACGAACCACTTCAATGAAGGAGAGATATTGAGGTCCTCTCTGGGAACCTTCTTTGTGAGTTGACCACTGGCACATTGAGGGGTTTGTTGACAAGATAGTTGAAGTGCTTAGTGCACACCTACATCACTTCCTCTTGATCTCTCATGGTGTTCTGACTGCCACTGACTGCATGGCACCGGGCCCAACTATATTTTGCTGTAAGTCACTCAAAGAACATATTTTGTTGCCATATCAATGGAAAAATCGAACACTGTGATACTGGTATCCTTTCGTGTGGCTAATTCTAGTGTTTTTTTAATTGAATTATATCACAATCTAGTAACATTAGCCGTAAGCCCAATTTAGAACATATCCTCCTCATCTATTTTTGTCTTTTTTCCGCATCTTTGCTAAATCTCACTGAATGATGATCACTATCTCCAAAATGGTTTCTCACTAAACATCCTTTCTACTGATTTGCTCCATAAAACTAAGCCCAGTATCATGTCTCCCTTGAGGGAACTGTTGCAGGATAATTAAAGAAATTCTCTTGAATGTGGTTCCAAAATTCTGCAGAATGCATGCGCTTTGTGCTGGTACTGTCCCGATTAATGTTTAGGGACTTGAAGCAACTACAACTGTACCTTCTAGAAACATGCTGACATTTCTCTACTTCCCTCTGACTGGTTGGGGCTTAGACCACACTGGCTATGTGTGGCAGCAGATCGCAGACAGTTGAGCTGCTATCACAGATCTATTGGGCAGCACGGTGGCACAGCAGTGTAGCTGCTGCCTTACCTCACTTACAGCGCCAGAGACCAGGTTCGATTCTGACCATGGGTGCTGCCTGTACGGAGTTTGTAAGTTCTCCCTGGGTTTGCGCGTGATTTTCTCTGACTTGTTCTGTTTCCTCCCACACTCCAAAGACGTACAGGTTTGTAGGCTAATTGGCTTGGTATGAATGTAAATTGTCCCTAGTATGTGTGAGACAGTGTTAATGTGCGAGGATCGCTGGTCGGTGCGTACTCGGTGGGCCAAAGTGCCTGTTTCCATGCTGTATCTCTAAACTAAACTAAACTAAACTAAGCTTCAACCGTCCAGGTTTGATCCTGACCTCCAGTATTGTCCGTGTGGATTCTCCCTGGAATCATGTGGGTGTTCCCACATTCAAAAGATGTACTGGTTGGAGAGGGTCCAGTGGAGGTTGATGAGAATCTTCCCGGGGATGATTGAGTTAACGTACGGTGAGCATTTGACGACACTGGGCCTGTACTTGCTGGAGTTTAGATGGATGAGGGGGCACCTCATTGAAATTTACCTTATACTGAAAGGCTGGATAGTGTGGATATGCAGAGGATGTTTCCACTAGTGGGAGAGTTTAAGACCTGAGGGCGCAGCCTCAGAATAAAAGGAAGTACCTTTAGAAAAAAGATGAGGAGGAATTTTGTTAGTCAAAGGGTGGTGAATCTGTGGAATTCATTGCCACAGATGGCTGTGGAGGACGTTCATCGCGGAGATTAACAGGTTCTTGATTAGTAGGGATGCCATAGGTTATGCAGAGAAGGCAGGGGAATGGGGTTGAGAGGGAAAGATAGATCAGCCATGATTGAATGGTGGAGTAGACTCGATGGGCCAAATGGCTTAATTTGGCTCCTCTGACATGAACCTCTCTGCAAGTTAAACTATGTTTAATTTCTAACCTTTAACGGTTTTGCTGAAAGGCCACTTAAAATATTAACCCTTCTTCTCTTTCTACACGCATACTGCCTGACCCGCTGGGGTTAGTTTAGAGATACAACAAGGAAACAGGCCCTTCTGCCCATTAAGACCACGCAGACCATCTATGCTATCCGCTCCGGACACAATAGGGGCAAATTTACAGAGGCCAGCTAACCCGCACATCTTTAGGATGTGGGAGGAAACCGGAGCACCCGGAGGAAACCCACGTGGTCACCAGGAGAACGCGCCAACTCCACGCGGACAGCACCCCAGGCCATATTTGAACCTGGGTTTTTGGCGCTGTGAGGCAGCAACTGTACCGGATGCACAATTTTACCGCCCTGCTATATCCAACATTTCTATCATTTTCTGATTAAAATACCAGATTATAACTCACTCCTTTCAGTAACTCTGAAGATTTCAAACGGACCCTTTTAGGTAACAGAACCCAGCTTTGCATAAACGTCCCCTCTGTAGGCCTCACTGACAGAACCTTTTCCTTAAAGCCGGAGCAGGCTTGCGTCTGTTCCCAATTGCTGTCAGTTACATACTGTAGGAAATTCTTGTCTCACCAAAGATAATTTTGCAACCATTATCTTAAAGCTCTTAAACCAGTATACATTCATATATACCAAATATATTGAATCAGATTCATGTTTACCGAAGACCCAGAGAGACTACTGCAAAGCAAACTGTTGAAAGTGGACAGCAGTGTTCTTGGGTTAAATCAGTTCACAATTTTCTGAAACAAACTTCGAAACCAAATGCCTTAAGGACTTCTGTCCTTCAAAGGGCATGTACATGTTGTAGAACACTGCTCAATGTTTCCTCTGTAGAAAGAATCAGTTAAACAGATGGGATATATTTAACAATGAAACATCCCTGTGGGCACACACACACACACAGGGGTTGATTTTGATTTTGCAACAATCTTTGTTACTTCTACGTGTGGCTGCTCTCAGGTAACAAGGTGCCGCTGCTCATCTTGCAGAAAAAAATAGTGCTTGAAATTTGTTCTCAATTGAAACGGATGTACAGAGTGGATTGTACATGTCTTCACTGAGTTATAGAAACATGTAGCACAATTTAAAAAAAAAGGCCCTCCAAGCCCAGCTCGTCCTTGCTGGAAATGAAGCACTGATCTATGCTAATTCCATTTCTTGCAGCCTTCTAAGGCATGGTGTTGTCAGTGTTCATCCAAATACTTCTTAAATGTTGTGAGAGTCTTTATCTCCACCACTCGTTCAAGCAGGACTTTGCTCAACACCATCCGGGTGAAAATAAAAATCTTCAAGTCCCCTTGAAATCTCCTCCCTCCAATTGTAAACCCGTGACCTCTGTGCCTCTCATGAATTTGTATACTTCATCCCTCTCCACCCTCAGTACCACAACCCCCCACCCACCCCCCTCCCCCCCCCCCCCCACCAACCCTCCCCCCCCCCCCCCCACCAACCCTCCCCCCCAACCCAGCCTTCTGTGGTCCAATCCAATCTACCCAGACTCACCTCATAACTGAAACTGTCCATCCTAGATGTCTGAAGAAGTGTCTCAACCCGAAACTTGACCCATTCCTTCTCTCCAGGGATGCTGCCTGACCTGCAGAGTACTTCCAGCTTTTTTATGTCCATCCCAGACAGCATCCCGGTCAATCATCTCTGTACCTTCTGCTGGGCTCACATCTTTCCCATAATGTGGTGAACAGAACTGCATGAAATACTCTACCTTTGCTCTGTTTAATGTTTTAAATGTTGTATCATAATCTCTTGCTCTTATATTCTATGCCCCACCTAATGAAGGCAAGCAACTCATCTGCCGCCTTAAAACACCGTATCAGTATTATTGCCTCCAGCGATCTGTGAATCCTTGCACGTGAACTGTCTGTGTTCCTCATTATTACCTAGGGTTATACCATTCTTTGCGTGCATCCTGGCCTTATCAATCCCAATAAAGTGCACCACTTACATATAGTCCTCCGCCAGTTTCGCCACCTCCAACGTGACCCCTCCACCCGCCACATCTTCCCATTTCCCCCCCTGTCTGCCTTCCGCAAAGACCGCTCCCTCCGCAACTCCCTTGTCAATTCTTCCCTCCCCTCCCGCTCTACCCCTTCCCCGGGCACTTTCCCTTGCAACCGCAAGAAATGCAACACTTGTCCCTTCACCTCCCCCCTCCACTCCTTTCAGGGACCCAAGCAGTCCTTCCAGGTCCGACAGAGGTTCACCTGCACCTCCTCCAACCTCATCTACTGCATCCGCTGCTCCAGATGCCAGATGATCTATATCAGTGAGACCAAGCGGAGGCTTGGCGATCGCTTCGCCGAACACCTCCACTCGGTCCGCAATAACCAACCCGACCTCCCGGTGGCACAGCACTTCAACTCCCCCTCCCATTCCGCATCCGACCTCTCGGTCCTGGGCCTCCTCCACGGCCAGAGTGAGCAACACCGCAAGCTGGAGGAACAGCACCTCATATTCCGCTTGGGGAGTCTGCATCCTTTGAGCTTGAACATTGAATTTTCTCAATTCTGTTAACCCTTGCTGTCTCCTCCCCTTCCCACCTCTCCCTCAGCCCTCGGGCCCTGGCATTCCCTCTATCTCTATCTCCCCCCCCCCACCCCAGTCGCACCAGCTTCTCATTTTCACACCACAAACAGCTTACAATGGCTTGTTCCCTTTATCATCGATACTTTTTTGCATATCTTTCACTCATTGTTCCTTATCTCTCCACATCACCGTCTATATCTCTCGTTTCCCTGATCCCTGACCAGTCTGAAGAAGGGTCTCGACCCGAAACGTCGCCTATCTCCTTCGCTCCTTGGATGCTGCTGCACCCGCTGAGTTTCTCCAGCTTTTTGTGTACCCTCGATTCTCCAGCATCTGCAGTTCCTTCTTTAACAACAAAGTGCACCACTTCCTATTTTCAGGATTATATTCCATTTGCTCTTTCTCGATCCATCTTACAAACTCATCAATATTATAACATAACATAACATAACAAATACTTTATTAATCCCCTTATTCAGGGGAAATTCAGATGTCCTTGCAGCACACTAATAAAAAATACAACATAGCATTAAAGAAATTTAACATTAAAACATAGAATCATCCCCCCACAATGGTTCCCACTGTGGGGGAAGGCACAAAGTCCAGTCCCCATCCCCACGTCCACCCTAAGTAGTCGGGCCTATTGAGGCCTCCACAGTCGCCGCTACGGAGGCCCGATGTTCCCGGCTGTTCTCACTGGGTGATGGTACTCCGGCGTCGGTAGACCCTCTCGGCGGCTTGGGGTGCCAGGAACAGCCGCCTCCTTACCGACAGACCGCGGCTTCCACACCAACAGGCTGTGCTGGACGGAGCTCCACACACTGGCGATCCCGGCGAGAGATCCCAGGCTCCGCAAATGTAAAGTTCAGCGCCGCCACCCACTGCTGGCCGCTCCATAGACCCGCGGCTCCCCGAAGTTTTTTTTATCGGCAGTCGCAGCATACCGGAGTTCCAGCGCGGCGACCCAGGCAAGGCATCGCCCGCTCCGCTCCGTGATAACGCTCCAGCGCTGCGCCGCCTCCGGAGCCGAGGTTCTGCCAGGTCTCCTCAGGAAAACGTCGCTCCAGACCCCGCTGGTAGGCCGCGAGGACGGGTCGAAGTTTCTGCTCGAGGAAAGCCGCATCTCCGACCAGGTATGTCTTGAGAGAGCAGTTTCCCCCTTCCCCCCCCCCCCCCCCCCCCCCCCCCCCCACACATAAAAAGATTAGACCCTCAACTAACACTTTTAACGTACTAAAAATAAAGAAAAGAAGTTAAAAAAACGGACAGCTGCAGGACTGGCAGCCGTACAAGACAGCGCCCCCTCTCCTCCGTTCCTGAAGACAACCCACCCTTCAGAAAATCCAATCGATGTTCATGTCGACAGTGAGCTTTGTCAATGTACCTCCTTTGTTCACGTGTAACTTGTTAATGTACATAATCAACAGTCAGGGTCCCGGCAGTAGTCCCTGTAGTGTACCATTGGTCACAATCTTCCAAACGCAATGACAAAGCTTCACCATCACCTTTTACCCAGGAGCCTGAGGACTGCAACGACCAGGTTCAGGAATAGCTACTTCCCCACAGCCATCAGGCTATTAAACTTGGCTCCGTCAAAACTCTGAACATTAATACCCCTTTATCTGTTATTTGCACTTTATCAATTTATTTATTCATGTGTGTATTTACATATATAATGGTATATGGACACACTGATCTGTTTTGTAGCCAATGCCTACTATGTTCTGTTGTGCTAAGCAAAGAAAGAATTTCATTGTCCTGTCAGGGACACATGACAATAAACTCTCTTGGCTTTGACCTGACTACCCCTTCACTGGGCCAAGTTCAAATCTAATTGCCAAGTTGGTCTGCATCGCATTGGCACTTTTGAACCAGTCTTCCACGTGAGATATTGTCTCTTTTTGAGGTTCTTACGAGAAGATTGTCCCTTTGGCTTTTTGAGGTTCAAGAAAATAATTTCAGGGTACTAATTTCGCTCATACGTCCCTGGAAAAAATCAGTTCCTTATCATGTAGCACAGAAATCAGTGGAAGAATAAAATTATATCAAAGAAAATTCTGAAAATACAAAATACTGATTTGGTGCAGTTTATTTTATTTTAGAGATACAGTGCGGAAACAGGCCCTTTGTCCCACCGAATCCACGCCGACCGGCGATCCTCGCACTCTAACGCTATCCTACCCTGGGGACAATTTACAATTTTACCAAGCCAATTAGCCTACAAACCTTGTGCGTCTTTGGAGTGTGGGAGGAAACCGGAGACCCCGGGCAAAACCCCACGCAGGTCACAGGGAGAACGTACAAACTCCTTGCAGACAGCACCAGTATTAAAGATCAACCCGGGTCTCTGGCACAGTAAAGGGCCTGTCCCACTTGGACGACCTAATCCACAAGTTTAGAAGACCCTAGACGGGTTGAAAAAAATGTCAAGGTCGTGTTGACTCGCCGAAGTAAAAGACCTCCTACGACCCCCCTCGACCTCAGTCTTCCACACCTAAGACCAACTACAACTAGCTACGAGTGGAAAATAATCACATGATAAAATGATGTAATGTTTGCATTTTTTTTCTCGAGCCAGTTACCGACTTACGACTGCCTAAGACTACCTACGACTATCTACGACTAACTACGGCTACCATCATGACCTACTACGACCTACCTACGACCTATCTACGAGTAAAAAGTATCAATTTTTCACTCGTGGACATTTTTTATCAGGCTGTAAAAAACGCCACGACCTACTTGAGGCCACGAGTACGCGGAGACCACTCACGAGCATGACGGAGAGTGACGAAGACCTCCTACGACCTCGTGGCGACCATGCTGCGAGTATGAGTCAAGGGCAAACTCGGCAGAGGTTGCCAATTAGGTCGTAAAAGTGGGACAAGAGCTTAAGGCAGCAGCTCTACCGCTGCACCACCGTGCCTGCAGAGATACTGCCTGGAGAAGGGTCTAGACCCAAAACGTCACCTGTTCCTTTTCTCCAGAGATGCTGCCTGACCCATTTGCATTGAGCTACTGCCAGCATTTTGCGTCTATGACCTGTTGACCTGTTGAGTTCCTCCCTCCTTTGTTCACTGCTCCAGTAAACAAAGTCTGTTGTGGATTAATCATTTGACAAGGACTGAGAGCTGCCATTGGGCGGTGATGAAGTGTTATCCTGGTACGGATTACAATGCCCTACCTTCTTGTGGAGTGCGATGGGTATTAATGCAAGTTGCGCACACAATGGACGAGTTGACAATGATGAATACATTGAATGGATATTGTACATGACAGGAGATGTACGCTGCTGGAAAGAGAGTTAAATTAGCCTGACATTCTGGGCAAACAGCACCACTGTTCCTCGCCGAGCGCATTGTTTCTTGCCCTCGAAACGTCTGTTTCTTTGTAGCAGCTTGAGAACAGCAGTGTCTGTGTGCAGTAGACAGCCCATAGGTAAGGTGCAGGCTTCCACACACGAATTAATTGCCAGCTTCCACCTAGCGTGCACTGTCAGTGCACCGTTCCTTTCTCAGATCTACCTATCTTGATAAGTGATGGCTCTTCTGCAGCTTTTCAGTCCGCCCACATTCAAGCGATGGAGACATCCATCGGCAAAATGTCAGCTTTCCCCTGTATGGGATTAGCACGAAACTGCTGCACTCTGAGCATTGTTAATAGAGATTACGCTGCTCTGTGTGATTACACTTCATTTCCCATCAATGCAGTATTAAAGAGAAAGCAATCTGACCGCAGGCAAAAGTTGCCACTAACACAGTCATCTCGCTTTATTTTCGACACAATTTAGGAGGAAATATTTTCATATTAAATGGCTTTCAGCGGCAACAGCGTGCAACATTTCAGCCTTGGCAGTGGAATTACTGCCAAATGCTGGAAGACCCGTGAGAATTTAAAAAGTGTTGTATTTGTTCTCGTTTGCATCATAAGAGATTTGGATTTTCTGCAAATTGCCAAGGCTGTTTTGAAAGAAAATTAAATCATAAATGGTGTTTGTATCTGAAATGATCTCTGAAGAGGAGAAAGCGTGAGGCAGGATAAGTCCACCTTATCTCCTCTGTGTTGTGTGATGCCAAGAGATTCCCCACCAAGCCGATGCCCAGCTTTGTGGCCTATATTGAATCGAAGTGAATTAAAAGATACAGCGCAGGAACAGTCCCTTTGACCCACCATGCCCATGTTGACCATCGATCACCTGTTGACCTCCCCCACCCTAGACGTCCTGCCAGTTCCACTGTTCACATCCCTATATCTCCTCGTTATCACCTCTTCCACAGCCAACAATGGACCACAGTCCTTGGTCACCTGTGCCGGCTCTTCGGCTGTTCGGAAGCTTTTCATACCTCTAGTTTCCCTCCCCTGAGTCTCAGTCTGAGAAAGGGTTTCGACCAAAACGCCATCCATTCCTTTTGTCCAGAGATGCTGCCGGACCTGCTGAGTTACTCCAGCATTTTGTGTCTATCTTTGTGACTAGTTCTATTTTATCCCACTTTCACATCCACTCGCTATACATTGGGGGTAATTTACAGAGGTCAATTAACCTCCAAACCCACTCATCTTTGGGATGTGGAAGGAAATTGGAGCACCTGGAGGAAACCCACATGATCACAGTGAGAACATGTGACACAGAGAGTGGTGAGTCTCTGGAATTCTCTGCCACAGAAGGTAGTTGAGGCCAGTTCATTGGCTATATTTAAGAGGGAGTTAGATATGGCCCTTGTGGCTAAAGGGATCAGGGGGTATGGAGAGAAGGCAGGTACAGGATACGGAGTTGGATGATCAGCCATGATCATATTGAATGGCGGTGCAGGCTCGAAGGGCCGAATGACCTACTCCTGCACCTATTTTCTATGATTCTATGCAAACTCCACTCAGAGAGGAGCTCAGGATTAAATATGGGTCGCTGGCATGCGAGGCAGCAGCTCTGCCAAATGCGCCACTTTGCGGCCAATAAATCCTTGAGAAAGCCGGATTTTACCCAACACACTACTGTGGGTTACCTGAATGTTCCTATTTCAGGAAGCCCCACTCCTTCCAGTCCACCTGGATTCTCCTTTTCCCATTTGCCCATCACCCACTCACCCAGCCAGCCACTTGGGTCTCTTCTCCCTTGGCTTACCCTTCCAGTCCCTTATCATCTGGCTCCATCTACTCCTTACCTGAATCCACTTATTACCTTCCAGCCTCTGTCTTTATCATTGCCCTCCCATCCCCCACCTGGACCCATCAGCTTCTTAGAACAATGGATTCAAACTGTCATAAAGCTGTACAGCACAGAAACGGGCCATTTGGCCCGACTCTTCTATGCTCACCAAGTTCCTTAACCAAACCAGCCCCACTCTAAAGCATCTGGCCTATAATCCCTCCAAATCTTTCTAATCCACATATTTGATTCATTTATTTTTAATGTCATAATTCACCTGCCTCGATCACTTCTTCTGGCAGCTCTTTCCATGCATGCACTTCCATGCTCCTAAGGTTTCTTTCCAAATCTATTCCCTCCACAGCTTAAACCTATGCTGTCTAGTCTTTTGACCCACCTACCTTGTTTCCATTCTTTAAGGGCCCCTATTCTCTCCCTACTTACACCTTTCCCCCAATATACTTGTATTATCTATTTGGATTCTCCCTTACCATATCTGCACATTGCTATATCAAGTTTATGCTCTAACAATGCCCTTTTTAAGTGCACTCCTACATTCCCTATATTGCACAAGCGATTCACTTGTTCCCAGCTGCCTGCACCTGACATATATCTCCCCTTCTTTTTCTTGAGCTCGATATTTATGGGCGACAGTGTGGCGCAGTGGTAGGGTTGCTGCCTTACAGCGCCAGAGACCCGCGTTCGTACCTGACTACGGGTGCTGCCTGGACAGAGTTTGTACATTCTCCCCCGTGGCCCGTGTGGGTTTTCCCCTGGAGCTCCATTTTCCTCCCACGTTCCAAAGACGTACAGATTTGTAGGTTAATTGGCTTCGGTAAAATTGTAAATTGTCTCTGGTGTGTGCAGGATAGTGTTAGTGCGCGGCGATCGCTGGTCGGCGTGAACGGTGGGCCGAAGGGCTTGTTCCCGCGCTGTATCTCTAAAGTAAACTAAACTAATCTTGTCATCCAGGGTACTCCTGCAAGCCTTGCCCTTCCCTCTAACAGGAACATGCTGAACCTGAATGCTTCATTTGCATTGCCAAGTTCACATTATTTCACTTGCAAAGAGTCAACACGAGCTCACCACTACCACCTTTGGACTCAACACAGCAGCCAATCTCACACACTGGTGCGTTAAGGGCCTGTCCCACTTGGGCGACCTAATCTGCGAGTTCTGGCGAGTTTGCCCTCAACTCATACTCACGGCATGTCGTAGGAGGCCCTCGTAACTCTCCTTCATGCTCGAGAGTGGTCTCCGCGTACTCGAGGCCTCAGATAAGTTGCGGGAGTTTTTTTCAAGATGTTAAAAAATGCCCGCGAGTTAAAAAAAAGGTCGCCATGGAAAAAATCTATACTTTTTTTACTCGTTGGTTTAGTCGTAGTAGGTCGTAGTAGGTCGGCATGTTAGTCGTAGGTAATCGAGGGTAGTTGAAGGTAGTCAAAGGTAGTCGTAGATAGTCTTCATCATAGTCGAAGCGAGGTTGAAGGAGGTGATCTTCACTCTAGACGATTCGGTGTCCAATTTTACTGAAGTTAGTCATAGCTAATCGTAGCTAGTAGAAGCTGGTCTTTAACATAGTCGAAAGAAGTCGAAGGAGGTCTTCAACATGTCATTTTTTCAAACTCTTCTAAACTCGCCAATTAGGTTGCCCAAGTGGGACAGCCCTTTTAGATATGAATCTATGGCTGCCACTCCTATGGACAGAAACCCATCCATATGAAAGGGCTGAATTAATATTTGTTAATATTGGTCAGCGAGTCATTTAAGAGGTAAGGACTGCTCAGCGTAGATAACTAATCATAATGTTCTTTCCACCAGCTGTCCATGGGATTTACATTCACGCCTACTTTGATTTTTTTTAAATTGAAATGAATCTGTCCTCCTCCGAATCAGGAACCGCTCGGATCTCAGTCTGCGCTGTCCCGCTGGACAATGGAGTGTCAGACAGGAATGAGAATCTACTGTCAGCTGGCACAACACACTCACCGCAAGCAAAATAATATGAACTTCACAATGCAAATGAAGATGATGGTCAGATACTGTAAAAGGTTTGGACTTCATAATTTCAAAACCGAATCTATTACTGTCAGCTTTTATGACATTTGCTATTAACAGTTTAGTTTGGGAATTTAAAGAGCTTGTCACAGTATCGACAGTGCTAATTCCTTTGTTTGAATCTTTGCAAACTGTACTGGAGATGCGTCAAAGTATACACAGTGATTTTTATGTCCGCAGTTCTGAATTAAGATGCTTTGGTAAAGAATGATATTACAGGAGGCTATATTTGGTTATGTTGTTATGCCATTAATTAAGTTATATTTCTCAAGCTCCTGGACATCAAATCTGCCCAACATCATAATTAATGAATCATAGGCTTTTCCCTAAAGAAACACATCTTTTGTGGAGCTACTTTCTCTGATAAAGCTCGTCAAGTGAGATACTCAGGCAATAACTGAAAATACTGCAAAACCGTGACAAGTCAGGCAGAGTCTACAGGGAGAAACTGCTAATTTTGCACCTGAATTGGCATCTTTGATCCTACTCCTGTCTCTGCGTCTCTCTGATTCACTCTCTAAAATACTGGAAAATAGTTGTTCACCTGAACTATCAACAAAGATATTTCATGAATGGTAAACTTTACAGATTCAGACAGCAGCTCTGACTTCCTCTGAAACGTTCGACACGCAATTTTCCAGCACGGAGAACAAGTATTTACTTGAGACAATCCTTAAGTCACAGTTCAGTTTAGTTTATTGTCACGTGTACTGAGGGTACAGTGAAAAGCTTTTGTTGCTTGCTATCCAGTCAGCGGAAAGACAATACAAGATTACAATCAAACCAATTACAGTGTATAGATATATGATGAGGAAATAATGTTTAGTGCAAGGTAAAGCCAGCAAAGTCCGATCGAGGATAGTCCGAGGGTCACCAATGAGGTAGATAGTAGTTCAGCACTGCTCACTTGTTGTGGTAGGATGATTCAGTTACCTGATAAAAGCTGGGAAGAAACTGTCCCTGAATCAGGAGGTGTACATTTTCACACTTCTATACCTGTTGTCTGACGAGGGAGGGGAGAAGAGGGAGTGACCAGGGTGCGACTCATCCCTGATCGTCCTTGATTGTCCAGAGTCTTGCAGCATGGAAACTGGCCGCTCAGCTGACCGAGGCCAAGCTGCAATCATCTCCATCATTTGCAATATAGTGGACAGAAGACTCGATAACATGTGGAACAAAACTACCAAGCACTCTGAAATTAAAAAGAAGGAAATAAAGAAACATCTGAAAGATCACCTCAGATAGCAGCAATGGAAACAAAATTAACTGAGTGGGATATAATTTAGCAGTTTGCATTAATCCAACACTCATCCCAATCTATTCTCCCTGCATTTCCCGCAATTCTCCCTTGATTGAACCAATCACCTCATGCTGGGGGCAACTTGCGATGTAGGATGAAACTGAAGATCCTCACATGTTCACAGAAACATGGGCAACCTTCACACTGACAGCACCAGGGGTCGGGATTGGAGTTGGGTCACTGAAAGTGTGAGGCAGCAGTTCTACCTGGGCAAAGTTAAAGCACAAAGCTAGGGCGGCATGGGGGCACAGCGGTAGAGTTGCTGCCTTGCAGCGCCGGAGACCCGGGTTCCATTGCGACTATGGGTGATGTCTGTTCGGAGTTTGCACTTTCTCCCCGTGACCCGCGTGGGTTTGCTCCGAGATCTTCGGTTTCCTCCCACACTCCAAAGACGACAGGTTTGCAGGTTAATTGGCTTGGGTTTGTACACTTAGTATAAGTGTAAATTGTCCCTAGTTTGTGAAGGGTAATGTTAAAGTGCTGGGAACGCTGGTCAGTGTGGAATCGGTGGGCCGAAGGGCCTGTTTGGGCACTGTATCTCTAAACTATACAACTAAGCTGAAACATCAATAACAGTTTACGATAGTATATTGCCCCTGATCCACATGTTACTTTCTCCTGTAATTGCCTGACATACTAGCTATTTCCAAGATTTTCTGTGTTATTTCTTGCATCAGCAATATTGTGCTTTTGCTGAGAATATAACCTTCAATTATTTTCTACTTGTACATTTTCCATGTGACAAGATTAGGGATGGGGGTTGAGGGGAGAATAGCTGAAACATTAAAGGTATGCTTTTAGTTTAGTATTGTCACGTGTGCTGAGGTACAGTGAAAGGCGTTTTAATTGTATGCTATGCACTAATTGAAAAGACGATACATGATTACAATGAAGCCGTCCGCAGTGTACAGATGCAAGATAAAGGGAATAATATTTAGTGCAAGATAAAATCCGATAAATGATAGTTCAAAGGTCTCCATGTGATGGATGGGAGTTCAGGACCGCACTCTAACTGATAAGAATAAAGATTATAGGTAGACAAAAGTGCTGGAGAAACTCAGCGGGTGCAGCAGCATCTATGGAGCGAAGGAAATAGGCAACGTTTCGGGCCGAAACCCTTCTTCAGACTGATGCAGGGTGGGGCGTGGAAAGGAGAAAGGAAGAGGAGGAGCCGGAGGGCTGAGGGAGAGCTGCGAAGGGGCGGAGACAGCAAGGGCTACCGGAAATTGGAGGTCAATGTTCATGCCGCTAGGGTGCAAACTGCCCAAGCGGAATATGAGGTGCTGCTCCTCCAATTTCCGGTGGTGCTCACTCTGGCCATGGAGGAGGCCCAGGACAGAAAGGTCAAATTCAGAATGGGAGTGGTTGAAGTGCTGAGCCACAGGGAGATCAGGTTGGTTAATGCGGACCGAGCAGAGGTGTTCGGGGAAACGATCGCCAAGCCTCCGCTTGGTCTCACCGATGTAGATCAGCTGACATCTAGAGCAGCGGATGCAGTAGATGAGGTTGGAGGAGGTGCAGGTGAACCTCTGTCGCACCTGGAATGACTGCTTGGGACCTTGAATGGAGTCGAGGGGGGAGGTAAAGGGACAAGTGTAGCATCTCTTGCGGTTGCAAGGGAAAGTGCCCGGGGAGGGGGTTCTGCGGGAGGGAAGGAAAGAATTGTCCAGGGAGTTACGGAGGGAGCGGTCTTTGCAGAAAGCAGACAGGAGGGGAGATGGAAAGATGTGGCGAGTGGTGGGGTCACCTTGGAGGTGGCGAAAATGACGGAGGACTATTTGTTGTCTGTGACGTCTAGTGGGGTGGAAGGTGAGGACCAGGGGGACTCTGCCCTTGTTCCGAGTGGGGGGAATGGGGAGAGAGAGCAGTGTTACAGGGTATTGAAGAGACCCTGGTGAGAGCCTCATCCATAGTAGGGGAGGGGAACCCCCGTTCCCTGAAGAATGAGGACATTTCCGATGCCCTGGGAGCAGATGCAGTGTAGACAGAGGAATTAGGAGTAGGGGATCGAGTCCTTACAGGAAGCAGGGTGAGAAGTGTAGTCTAGATAGCCATGGGAGTCAGTGGGTTTATAGTAGATATCGGTCAGAAGCCTATCACCTGCGATGAATTGCATGATAATCTGATCTATAAAGTACCATAGGTGTCAGAGGTTATGGAGAGAAGACAGGAGAATGGGGTTAGGAGGGAGAGATAAAGCAGCCATGATTGAATGGCGGAGTAGACTTGATGGGCTGAATGGCCTAATTATACTCCTATTCCTTATGACGTTATGACCCCAAGGAAATATGCAGGAGCAAGAAGAGGGTCTGGCGAGTTCACAGGAACTGCGGATAATTCAGGGACCAGATCAGTGGCCTGAAATCCCCTCAAACTGCTGTTGCTCCATCATTGTGAGTGGGTAGATGGGCAGACACGGCCTGTGCAATATTCAACAGCAAGGATAGTCCAAGGTTCACCAAAGAGGGAGATAATGGTTCAGCATTGCTCTCTGGTTGTGGTAGGATGATTCTGTTGCCTGATAACAGCTGAGAAGAAACTTTTCCTTGACTCTGGAGGTGTCCGTTTGGACAATTTGGGA
This sequence comes from Okamejei kenojei, assembly GCA_035221665.1. Classification (NCBI taxonomy): domain Eukaryota; kingdom Metazoa; phylum Chordata; class Chondrichthyes; order Rajiformes; family Rajidae; genus Okamejei; species Okamejei kenojei. The sequence goes on from CM069162.1 coordinate 17,262,023, forward strand.
ACAGCTCTATCCAAAACCATGAGAAATTGCAGCGAATTGTGGACCATCGCACAAAGCAACCTCCCTTCTATTGATTCCATTTATACGTCACGCTGCCTCGGCAAGGCCAGCAGCATAATCAAGGTTGAGTCGTACCCTGGCCACTCTCTCTTCTTCCCTCTCCCAACGGGCAAAAGGTATAAAAGTGTGAAACTATTATCTCCCTCTTTGGTGAACCTTGGACTATCCTTGATTGGACTTTACTGACTTTACCTTGCACTAAACCTTATTTCCTTATCATGTGTCTGCACACTGTAAGTGGTTCGATTGTAATCGTGCACTTTTCTCCGCTGACTGGATAGCATGCAACAAAACCTTTTCACTGTACCTCGGTACATGTGACAATAAACTTCTTCTTCGAGTCCGTTGCAATCCCAGATGTCGTTCTGCCAGTATCTGGTGCAGCTGGTCGGGTCGGTTCAGCCAGGTCCTGGGGGCTGAACTGTGGGGCATCGTCATACTCCAGTAGATGGGACATTGTCTGTACTGCTCCACAGCTGCATGTGTCTTCTGCCTGGTAATTCCATGCGTTCATAAGTGCTTTGCACCTCCCCTGCTCCGTAATCTGTTGCGGGTCTTCCAGGTTGGCCATGGGAGGTCGTGCCCGCTGGCGAGGCATTCAGTCAGAGTGATTCCTCTCTCCATCCAGTCGTGGGCTCGTGTGTTGAGCTGGTTCCATTCATCTTTCCAGATGTTGGTCCTTGCTGTTTCTTTGGTTGTCTGGAGAGGTGGGACTGTCTGCAAGAAACTGGCTCTGGATTTCAGTCGGGGTGGAGGTGCTGTGTGTCCGTGCAGGGGGTGCCTGGTATCGAAATCCTGTGCTCTCCGCTCGTCTTGGGCGACGATGGATCGTCTAATATGGGGGGGGGGGGGGGGGGGGGGGGGGCAATACCAGCTAGGGCGTAGAGGCACGGAACTGGCGTTGTCTTTATGCATCCCGTGATAATGCGACAGGTGTTGTTGAGGGCTGTGTCAACCAGTTTGGTGTGGTGGGAGCGGCTCCAGCTTGAGCACGCGTATTCAGCTGTGGAGAAGCACAGGGCTAGGGCAGTTGCACGGATGGTTGGTGGATCAGCGCCCCACTTTGAGTTTACCAATAAACTCAATAAACTAAACTGAACTAAGGGACAGGGGTTAGTGTGGGCAGACATGATGACCCTTTGTCAATTTTGAAATCCTGAGTTCCTTTTGCAGGAATGTGCAAGGACTCGTGGGAAGGTGGTAAAGGTGATTTCAGCCCAGCGCCGTGGAACTGGGAGGGAGGAAATGGTGGTGCTACAGTGGCCCCTCTGGCAGCAGAATGTAACTGCAGTGGAACAAGTTCACCACGGCCATCGACTGAATGAAATATCCCAAGCAATTCACATGACTCTCATCAAATTATTGTTCAGGTGGAAGGAGCAAATGAGGATAGATGTGACCTATTGTTAGCTTTGAATTCCTGAGTCCCTTCTGCATCTTTGCAAATTTGTAAGGAATCTGCAAGGACTCTTGAGGAGATGGTAGAGCTAGACCATGGACTGAGATGTTAGAACAGCTGACGATAAAGAAGCAGTGAACGGAGACCCGACTTCAGATTGAGCGTCAGGGGAGAGGGCGTTAGAGGGATAAGGAAATGCAAGAGATCAAAAGAGATGCAGGTCAAGGAAAATGTAGAATAGACCATTGAAGGGTTTCAACCCAAAACGTCAACCATTCCTTCTCTCCAGAGATGCTGCCTGTCCCGCTGAGTTACTCCAGCATTTTCTGTCATTCTCCCTTCCCGAGTACCATGGACCATTCAAGATGGGTATGTGAAAGAAACTTAGTGGTGCCTGGTGTCAGTGCAATTAGGAGCACGGCAACACTGAGTGTGAATTTCAAAGTGCTGCCTGCCCAGTGCCAGGTTGATCATCTCAGGCATGGAGAGGAACCTGGAGAGGGAGAGGAAGGATCTAATTATTGTGATCCACGTGGTATACCATGATATAAACATGACGAAGAAGGAGGCTACTGAAGATGGATGAGAAACACGACCTAAATTAAAGAACATCACCACCAAGGCAATAAACTCCAGATTACTTCCTGATCCTTCAACAAATGGACTGAGTCAATAAATTTAGAGAGCTGAATACGCTGCACAAAAGCTGCTGTGGTCCCATAATGAAACATTGGGGAATTGAGTGCTTTCCTGTTGAGTTCATAAGTTCATAAGTTATCGGAGGAGAATTAGGCCATTCGACCCATCGAGTGTACTCCGTCATTCAATCAAGGCTGATCTATCTTTTCATCTCAACCCCATTTTCCTGCCTTTTCCCCATAACCCCCGATACCCATATTAATCAAGAATCTCTGCCATAAAAATATCCAGTGACTTGGCCTTTACAGCCTTCTGTGGCAATTAATTCCACAGATTCACCACCTTCTGACTAAATAAATTCTTCCTTCACTCCTTTGTAAAGGAACGTCCTTTTATTCTGAGGCTATGGCCTCTGGTCTTAGACTCTCCCACTAGTGGAAACATCCTCTCCACAGCCAGAGAGCGTCTTCAATTGAAAGTGAGCCGGGAGTGACGTCCTTTATACTCAAGTAACTGGAGCTTTCACTGAAGGGGATTCTTCTTCTGATAAGACATTTGGAAAAGTTAAGGACAAAAGTACACGGTAGGGTAACAAAATGAGTAATATTAACCAGAATCTGTCAAGACAAGCCAAAGCTTACAAGCACATGAGAATCCATTAAATTAAACTCATTCGTAGCTGGAGAAAATGGTTAACAGACTAAGGCATGAAGTGTTTGTAATAAGATTCATGAATTAATAGCACAAATAGAAATAAATGTAGTTGTTATATAAAAATGGAAATATAATTAAATCTAAATTGGGAATTTAAATATTCCAAGATTCTTACATTTTACATGAGATAAGCAAAATAGAAAATGAGCAGGGGAAACCCTAATTACAAGCCTTTCTCAGTGCACTATACAAGCTTGAACACAGCGTATTGCAATGCTGGTTCCTCAATATATTGGTGTAGGAAACCACAGCATCACAGAAGTAGAACTGCTGCTCCAATGCTGACATCAGATGCCATCCGTGTGGAATTCACACATTTTCCCAGTGATCAAATGGGGCACAGTGGCGCAGCGCTAGAGCTGTTGCCTCATAGTTCCACAGATAATCCTGGCAATGGGTGCTGTCTGTGCAGAGTTTGCATGGCCTCCCTGTGACCGCGTGGGTTTCCTCTGGGTGCCCTGGTTTCCTCGCACATCCCAAAGACGTGCAGGTTTGCAGGTTAATTGGCCTCTGTAAATTGCCCTTGTGTGTACGGAATGGATGTGAAAGCGCGATAACATAGAACTGGTGTGAACGGGTGATCGATGGTCGGTATGGACTTGGTGGGCTGAAGGGCCTGTTTCTATGCTGTCATTTTTAGAAAATGAAAAAAAAAAAAAATTGTGTTCCTGATAATTAAATCTCTAAAGTCTAAAGTCATTTTTTTTCAAAAATAATTTGAACTGATTTGTTTCACACATGAACAACTTGTGTCAGTAAAATATATCCACATTGATAAATGATTTTCCATATAAATCCCTATGTGAACCTTTCCATTGGACCCTGCCAGTGTAAACTTGACAAATTCTGTTTACACTTCCCATTAGGCAAGGTGCTACAACTCAGCAGAAGGGCAGGGAACAGACTGACCTGTCAACATAATATAGGACTGAGTATATAGTACTTAATAATAAAACGGATACGTGTTGCATCAATGTGTTGCATTCGGAATATATTTATGCATTAGAATTATTCTTCATCTCTATCTCTGCAAATATCTGTGTATTTGCGTGTGTATACATTCACATCTATGTATATATGTGTATGCTTTAACACTTGTATGTGGTTATGCATATTTGTGTGTGTATAATGTGTATGCATAAACACTTGTAGGTGAAGTTTTGCACATATATGTGCGTGTCCATGTGCATGTGCGTGCATGTGTGTGATACACTAACATCATGACAATGACATATTTTAGAATATCTTGAAAGGCTGAGTTTGAATATGATTTCAACAAGATGAACCTGTAACCACTCATTTCTCAGTTGATTTTATCAGAGGAAGAGTGCTCCTTGTAAGTAAGGCTGCTAAGACTGGAATTGGAAAGTCCTTCTCTCTCTGGGCAGTCCCTCAGGATCATGGATGACCTGCTCCCACTTCAGTTCAGTGGATCCTGAGTTGATTGGTGAGGCCGATGGACCCACAGATGGGGCAGGAAGTGTCTGACAGTATGGATGGGGGAGGGGGGGATAACGTGAACTTGCCACTACCAGGGCTTCTGGTTGCTTCCAATGCATGGACTTGTGGTTTTCAATACCATCTTAACTTCTCCTTCTTCACACTGAGTGATCATGGTCCAGAATTTCCCAAGGAGTCAGTGAAGATATTATATTCCCTCAAGCTTTGAGCATATCTTTGAATCTTTTCCTCTGTCCATTTGGTAATCTCTTCACAGGACAGAGGTTGTACTTAATTATCTGTTTCATAAATTCATAAGTTATAGGGGCAGAATTAGGTCATCCGGCCCATCAAGTCTACTCTGTCATTTAATCACGGCTGATCTGCCTGATTCCCCTGCTTTCTCCCCATTACCCCTGATACCCTTACTAATCAAGAATCTGTCATTCTGCACCTTAAAATTACCAAAGACTTGGCCTCCACCGCCATCTGTGGCAATTAATTCCACAGATTCATCACCTTCTGACTGGAGAAATTCCTCCTCGTTTCCTTTCTTATGGTTGGTCCTTTTATTCTATGGCCTCTGTTCTAGACTCTCCCACTTGTAGAAACATCCTCTCTACATCCACTTCCACATTTCATGAATGTATTCTAATTTGCGGCCATTTGTTAAATAAGAAGTAGGCAACAACCTGACAATGGAAATTGGATAAAGCGAACAGATCTTTTATACCGAGGGTGAAGGCAATTGGAAGTGGCTCACGTTGGGCAAATACGTTTTTGATCGTACACTAGAATCGAGGTCTCTCACCTGTTTAATACGGAAAATTGATTGTCTTGACAAAAATTTAAATGGTGGAATTGTTAAGAGTCCACATTTTCCTTTAATTTTCAAAATTAGCTCAGAGAAAGGAATTTCAAATGCAAACAAAATGCTGTTCTGATAATACCAGGCAAGACTGGATGAAAACAATCCATATTTGTTTAATTTGGCTTCCTCGCAGGCTCCAGAATTCATTCCGCCTTATGAAAGCTAATTGTGCTATCCATTCCCCACAAATGTTGTCACAATATCTATTTTCCTTTCTTTGTGTGTTTTGTACTGATAAAAACGGAGGAGGAGAGGAGGAGGAGGAGGAGGTGCCCGCTGTAAAGCTGGCTTTGTTTTCCCCGTGCCCACACTTGCTGTGAAATGCACCATGCTGCGATATAACACACGCTGAATCCGATGCAGCTCACCTCGGTGGGGGTCTGTGAACCCGCCAATTGTACTGAAATTGAGAGCACGTTTTATGCTTTGAGCTTAAACTCTTGGAGTCATCCGAGGGAAGAAATCCTTACCCATCTGGACTGCATTTGGAGTGATGAATGGGCAGTATTCTAATGTACAGCATTATGCAACCCCTTTAGACTCATTTAATTTTAATTGTATCCTATTTCACTCGCCTGTCTGTCATTTTCATGCAGCCCATATTCACTGGAGAGAAAAAGGCCAGAAATTACGTGCAGGTACGCGAAAGGGTTAATTCCCATTGTGTTATCAGGGAAGAGCCAATGTTAATCGCTTGTTACAGTTTAATAATTGTTTGAAGACTTAACAATGTCATTAATGAAGTGCTGTAGGTGCACCAGATATTCCGGATACCAAGACTTTCCTGTCAACATCTTTTTCTGGCCTATTGCAAGCCCTCGGCCCAGTGCGCAGAGCCTTTGTTGCTTCTAATGGAGCAGACCGTATACTTGAGACACTTGATCATCTTTTTACTTTCATAACTTAATACAAATTCATAAATAAATAATTCTGACATAATTTTGGCCTGCAACATTAACCCCATTTCCATCCCTGCAATACTATCCGACCTATTGAATGCTTCCAGTATTTTTTATTTTTGGGCTGTTAATCTTCAGGTTTGGACAGAAAACAGGTTACACAACTGAAGGCAACTATCAGAGTTAGGGGGGGGTGTGGTGGGGGGGGGGGGGGGATTGGCAGAGGTGTGTTTCTACAAGTTCTTATTTATTTCATTTCTACCCCGACCAATACTTATTAACGTAAGCATTGATGTGTACCTGAAAGATTCGGCTTTATATAAGGTAGCGATATAATGGTTAAACTAAAAGACTGGAGGCCTGGACAAAAATTGAAAGGCCACACTCAAAGCCTATGGTATCTGCGGGAAGTTAAATTCCGTTAATACTCTGGAATTCAGAATAAAATATTAGCTTTAATAATGATCACCTAACTATCACATTGTGCTGCAAAATTATTTAGTTCACAGACGTTTTGAGCTGAAACATTAAATCCATTTTCATCTCTGCAATACTACCGGGCTGCAATAGGCCCGACTATGGGTGAACAGGGGATGGGACTGGACTTTGCTGCCTTCTCCCACAGTGGGAACCATTGTGGGGGGATGTTTTTATGTTTATTGTTAAATTCTTTAATGTTGTGTCTTATCTTTATTCGTGTTCTACAATGGCAAGTCAAATTTCACTGCACCAATTGGTGTATGTGCTAATAAATGTCTTTTGTATTTTTTGTTTTTGTTTTGTATCTGACCAATTGAATGTTTCTAGTGTTTTTGGCTTTTAATCTTAGGGTTTCCACAGAAAACGACTGAAGGTTTTGGCATCATGTCCGGCACAAACATTCTTGCCATAAGATTGCCCAGCAATGGTCCCCACCAACTACCATCATATTCAATAGTATTCCCATTGCCAAGACCTGTACCATCGGCAACAGGGAGGTAATCACTGACCAGAATCGCATCTAAACCAACCATAGAAATACTGTGGCTACAGAAGCAGATCAAAAGTCTAGCACTGTCTGTGAGGATCACAAACGAGTTTGCTGTGATTTGGTCGATTTCCATTGATTTTGATCAGTTTGCGACTAGCTGTGCTGAAACAGGGAGAGCTGTCCAGTTTGCTCAGTGTACCTTAATTATATGTACACCATTTACAAACAGAAAGCTAGGTCCAGTTGCAATAAAGCAGATATAAAACAGTGTTTTCAGCATGTTAAATAAACTTTGGTCCTTTGGCTGTGACAACATGCAATTATTTTATATTGCAATCTGTGAACATCTTCACTGAAATAGCAGCATGTCAGCATGTTGTTTACCGCAGCGGAGGCAAATAATCACGATCCTGATATTTAAAACATGTTTACCAACTTCCTCGGTTACTTAAGCTGCCAATTATGGTCCCACGTTACAAAGGTTCAGAGTGAAGGGGAAGAACTTTGGTTACACAAGTCAGCATGTGTCATCATGCCAGCACTGGGACAAAAGTTAAAAAAAATAGATCGGGGAGATTTGGAAATGGCTCACCGAATCCTCACTCTCACCATCAAACTAAGTGAAAATTAACTCCATCGTCACAGCCATTTGTGGGGGCTTGGAAATTTCAGGCACCAGTCCTGAATTCCCTTTCACTTATTGTTCCATTGTTCAACTGCAATGGTTTAGTTGAAGATTTAGACCAAATCGGCCTTACTTGTGCTCCATGCTTTGCAGATTTGCACAAAGATTGTCCCTCCTCCTTTCAAACCTGGATTTTGCAGCCCTTGCCATAACGTGTTGATACGACACCATTGGTACCTTAATGCAGTCAGGGTCGGAGCAGTCAATAGTTTCCAAGCTGGTCGGCTAGCACGCAACAGAAGCTTTTCGCTGTACATCAGTACAACTGATGATAAACTAAACTCCAACCGAAGCTCCAGTCCAACTGGAGAGTTGCACGTCTGAACTATGACAAAACTATGAGTTTCCAGGCAAAGCCTCAATTGCATCGGTAATGGACAGTATTCTGTTGTGTCAATCTGAAATGGTGAAGCATGCAACAACAAAAAATCTAGTGTTGCTGGTATATAACGTAACCTCACCAATACCTTTTGCAATCCAACCTACATGGGGTGCACATTGTGCTTCTTTGCTCCACCAGGAAGTAACATTCTGCACACAAACAAAAAACAACCAGACTTGGACTGTAACACAGGTTGGACAAAATCCCGAACAAGAATTGGATTTCTGCTTCAACATGACCAGTTTTGGGCTACTTTCCTGAGAATAATTTTATCACCTTTAAGTTCCTTGCCCATTGATCTGCTCAGTGAGCTGAACCTGCCATCTGAATCTTGTGGTTACTACAGAAAGTCTGGAGGCGTACAAAATCATGAGAGGAATAGATGGGGTAGACGCAGAGAGTCTCTTGCCCAGAGTAGGGGAATTGAAAAACAGTGGACATAGGTTTAAGGTGAAGGGGAAAAGATTTATTAACCTGCGGGGTAACTTTTTTCAAGCAGAGGGTGGTGGGTGTATGGAACGAGCTGCCGAAGGAGGTAGTTGAGGCAGGTACTATCGCAACATTTAAGAAACATTTACACAGGTTCGTTCCCTCGTGTGTCAGACAACGCATAGCTCGCTGGCTTCTGTCGTCGTCCAACATGTTGACAGAATTGGTCGCCAACGCATCACAAAGTGCATCGTGTTGTCGTTTCCGGGGATCGCCACGAGGAGGCTTCTGTCATGATCCCCATTTAGACTGGTACATGGATAGGGCAGGTATAGACGGATATGGGCCAAAGCAGGCAGGTGAGACCTGTGTAGATGGGACATGTTGGCCGGTGTGGGCAAGTTGGGGTGAAGGGCCTGTTTCCATGCTGTAACACTCTATGACCTGACTCTTCAAAACCTTTCCAAGGAGACAAGTCAGGAGCGTGATGGAATATTCTCCATTCTCCTCAATGGGTGTAGCTTAACGAACAGTACATTTGATACCTCCCAAACATAATAGCAATTATTATCCACCCCTAGAGTTCCCCAAATGAGCTGTCTTTCAGATGAAGATATTCCCATCATGACAAGATAATGATAACATGTTGATACATTTCCAGGACAGGACGGTGAAAGCCTGAAGGGAAACAGACCAGTGTTGTTTACCCACATGCTGTTTCTCCTCATCTTTCTTAACAGCAGTGGTAATAAGATTAGAAGACAACATTTGAGTGAATAGCTATAGATTTTGTAGACAGCATACAATGCCTATGGCATGCGGGTTGTGGAAGAAATGGCTATTTACTGTGGTCGATGGAGTGTCAGTAAGCGATCTGGGTGGCATCAAGGTTCTTGTGAGTTGTTGAATCTGCCCTCATCCAGGCAAGTGGAGAATATTTAATTGCACTCCTGACATGCTTTGCAGAACTCAGGAAGACTCTGATGTGTCAGGAGGTGAGTCACTTACCGTGGGATATTTAATCAGTAACCTAGAAGCCTCAGTGTTACTGGAGCTGGCGTAATTGAGTTTCTGATCAATGATAACCCCCAAAGCATGTTGATGGCACAATTTCCAAATTTGCAAATAAAGGAGAAAATTGGAGAAACAAGCAGTGCCAGGACAATGATGGACTTTAAGGAGATGTAGATGGGCTGGTGGAAAGGTCGGATACGAGGCAGATGAAATGTAATGCTGAGAAATGTGAAGAGTTAGACTTTGGCAGGAAGAATGAGAGAAGACAATATAAATTAGAGGAACAATTCTAAAAGTGGCCCAAGCGCAGTGGGACTTGGGGGTATACATGTGTTTATTGGACCTGTTATGATGAGGTTAAAATAAGATGGGTTTTAGAATTAGATGCTTAGAGGTATGGAATACAAGAACAAGGAAGCCATGATGCGTCTTCATAAAACATTGGTTCACCACAACTGGGGTATTGTGCCTGGCTCTAGGTACTGCACTTGAGTACAATTGTAGGAATCGCAGAGAAGAGATTTACCCAAATGATTCTGAAGTTGAGGAGCTTTAGTTTTGTGGATCAGCTGAAGAAGCAGTGATTGGTACAGAAGAGATCTGACAGAAGTATTTAAAATCATGAAGTTATGACAAAAGCAGATCGGGTAAAACTGTTCTCATCGGAAAAGCGCTTGAGAACCAAGAGATGGAGAATAATGGTTAGGGAGGAACTGCGGATGCTGGTTTACACCGAAGATGGACACAAAATGCTGGAGTAACTCAGTTGACAGGCAGCATCTCAGCGGAGAAGGAATCAGTCTGAAGAAGGGTCTCGGTCCGAAACGTCACCCATTCCTTCCCTCCAGAGTTGCTGCCTGCCCTGCTGCAGAATAATGGAGGTGAATGGCCAAATAACCAAGAGCTGATCACCAGTGAGTGATGAGAGTCTGGAATGCATGGGCTGAGCTATTAATGAATATTGTGGTAGGGAAGTCAGCAATGTAGGGGGTCAACATTTAAAAATGATTAAAAGAGAGCAAACAGGAAGAAGAGTCTTCACAGAGAGGGTTGTTGAAACATGAGATGTTTTCCCCAAAGAATAGTTTGGTTTGGTTTAGAGATATGGAGCGGAAACAGTTCCTTTGCCCCACCGAGTTCGCGCCGACCATCGATCCCTATACACGAGTACGATCCCACACTGTGCGGACAATTTACCGAAGATAATTAACCATCAAACCTTTACGTCTTTGGAACGTGGGAGGTAACCGGAGCACCCGGAGAAGACCCGTGCGATCGCGAGGAGAACGTGCAAACTCAGTACAGACAGCACCATTGTCAGGATCGAACCCAGGTCTCTGACGCTGTAAGGCAGCAGCTCTACCGCTGCGCCACCCAGCCGCCCCAAGTTGAGTCAGCCAATGATCACACAAACACGAGTTCTATGTTAAGCCAGTTTTGCATCCTACACACTAGGGGGAGTTTACAGAAGCCAACTGATACACAAACATGCACATCTTTGGAATGTGGAGGAAAACTGAGCACCTGGAGAAAACCCACCCGGTCATAGGGAGCACGCGCCAACTCCTTGCCGACAGCACCCATTGTCAGGATCGGACCCAGGTCTCTGGCGTTGTGAGGCTCTGTGCCACTGTGCCACCCCAATGGAGTGCTCAGCAGTCGACTTGGAATCCAACGTCCCCCGTAAAGCCAAGGAAGTTGATTAAGCAGAGAGATCCCCCCCTGAATCTGTTGGCTCCTGTTTACTAGTTCATGAATAAAACAGATGTAGATAATAAAATGGTCATTAAAAACTGGAGTGCTTAAATATTCATTAGGCATCAGGGCTCGATGGAATGCAGCCAATAATACCCAAGGAAATGAGAATAGAAGCAGAATAACACTGGATCAAAATTTTCACAGCTCATTAAGTGTAGAGGGTGTATCAAAAGGGTGGAAAATGGTAAGTGTTGTTCCAATTTTAAGACAAGCTGTGAAGCATGATAAACGGTCTGTTAGAAAAAATCATTGGAGTCTATTAAAAATGTGCATAAAGGGGAAAGAAAAACAGTCCAGGAATTTTTTGCAAGACGTAACTAATAAATATTTCAGATACTTAGATCTGCAGCAGATTGCTAACTGCTGTGGGCCCTTCAGCCCATTGTACAGGAGCCAGCTCATTGGAGGTCATCTAATTATATCTGTCGCCTGGCAAAATTCTTCTTTTCAAGTCCCCATCCAATTCGCATTTGCAATTGGTGAATGTGCTTCCTCTGCGCTTTCAGGCAGGCATCCTGGAAGCCGTGCTTTTTCTTTCCCTTGGGATACTTGTTTCATTTTTGCTAATCACATCCGTGTCCCTCGGTTACAAACCTTTCCCCAACTAGAAAGTCTTCCAACCCTTCGAAACTCTATCCCTTTGGTTCTCGATAGGAATTTCTTACTCTCTGTTCTTAAACTGCATTGAAAGTTTTAGATTGGGATTTATCTCGCTTTCCCTCAATCCCACCTGCCAAAATTCATTGCTTCAAAACTCTTCACAGTGAATCTCATGTGGTACAATGCGACGGATATATACGGCTCCTGAAATCAGTATGATTCTCACGTTTAACACTATTTCTGAATTTCTTGTTATTCAGACAATGGATTTCTGTCCCGTGCACTCTTGTCCTGTTCATCAATAAACACTGAAGGAATCCGTGGCGCTGACGCCAATCCCAGAGGTCACGACTGAACTAATCAATGGACTATGAAGCAACTTTTCAACTCTTCATTATGAGAATGATCCCAGAATGGGTGGGTTAACATGTGATGAGTGGTTGACGGCACTGGGACTCTGCTCGCTGGAGTATGGAAGGATAAGGGGGGGGGGACATAGAAACATAGAAAATAGGTGCAGGAGGAGGCCATTCAATCCCTTCAAGCCAGCGCCACCAATATGATCATGGCTGATCATGCAAAATCAGTACCGCGTTCATGCTTTCTCCCCATATCCCATATCCCTTGATTCCATTAACCCTAAGAGCTATATCTAACTCCCTCTTGAATACATCCAGTGACTTGACCTCCACTGCCTTCTGTGGCAGGGAATTCCACAGATTCGCGACTCTCTGGCCGAAAACGTTTTTCCTCATCTCAGTCCAAAATGGCCGACCCCTTATTCTTAAGTGGGTAGCGGGTTTATTTGCGGGTTGTGCAAAAATAATTCCACTGTGCTGTGCATGCATGACAATGAAGAAATCTACAACCATTTACGTTTCACCGTGACTTCATCAAATAACTCAAAAGGGACGGCGGCACAGAGGCACAGCTGGTGGAGCTGCTGATCCACAGCTCTGGTGACCAGATTGATTCCTGACCTCTTTGGCTGTGGAGATCACACGGTCTCCTTCTCACTGCTTGGGTTTGTTCCATTTTCCTCCGTCATCCCATAGATTTACGGATTGATAGGTTAATTTGCCACTGTGAATTACGCCTGTCGATGAATGGTGGAATCTGTGGGGAGTTGTTGAGAATGTGCGGAGAATAAAATGGATGCACGATGATCGAGGGCCTATTTCCGCGCTGTATCTTTGCATGAATCTATGGTTTGTCTTCAAAAAGTCTATACTGCTTATATACATTAATTATTTTCCAACTGACAATTTATTTTCTCCTTGTCCATTATATCTTCTTACCATCAGTGTTGAGTTAACTGGCCTACAATTTCTGGACTTGCACCTCTCCCCATTTAAACAAAAGGGTGTATAAATCCTGCCATCTGGCATCACTGCTATGAAGAAAGGAGGAATGAAAAGTTGTAACCCCTGGCAGCTGAGTTTCCAGGGGTTACAACTTTTCATTCCTCCTTTCTTGTGAATCATGTGTCCCTTGGTTACAAACCCCTCGCAAAATGGACACACTTCCAACCTTTTTTTGCGGCACAGTGGTGCAGCGGTAGGTTTGTGGCCTTACAGCGTCAACACATGCCGCATCTGCCCCGCCACCTGGGAGGGCTTAGCACAGGACAGAGCAACGTGGAGAATCAGTGTTCACACAGGAGTCACACCCCATGATGAAGACTTCTGACAGGCTGCAAAAACACAAGTGCCAGCAACAGGAAAGACCCGCCATCAAGATGGTCTCACCACCAATACCCATCCCTGCCCACACTGCAGTGGTCTGTGGCTCCAGGATCGGCCTCTTCAGCCATCTCGAGACCCACAGAAAGGACCATCAGGAGGACAATCACTCTCGCCATCGAGTGCTTGCAGATGATGATGACTGGGAGGGCAAACGTGAGTGTGAGTGTATGAGTGTGTGCGTGAGTGCAAATGTGAGTATGAGTGTAAGTGTGATTGCGAGTGTGAGAGTGTGTGAGTGTGAATATGAGTGAGAGTGAGGGTGTGTGAATGTGTCTGTGAGAGTGAGTGTGAGTGTGAGTGTGTGTGCATGTGAGTTTGTGTGTGAGTGTGGGTGCGAGTGTGAGAATGAGTGTGCGTGTGCGTGTGAATTGTGAGTGTGAGGGAGGCTATGAGTGGGTGTGAATGTGAGAATGAGTGAGCGAGTGTGTGCGGGAGATACTGGGATGGGGGTGAGGCTGTGAGGAATGTCTCTGTCGCTGTCATCCAGTGGTAAACGCATGGGCTGCTGACTGAAGGCAGAGACTGAAGCAGCTCCAAGTGGCGGAGCACTTGCCCTGACTTATCCCATCAGATAACTGACAGAAACCTCCCTGCACGGTGAACAGCTGAGGCGTGATTCACCGTCACCTTACACCTCCTCTTCATCACAGCCTTTCATCACCTGGTGCTCTGCCTCCTCCTCCCTATTGCATCAACCAAGATGCTGTTGTCACTTCCTGACAAACATGACGCAGGGGTCCTGGAAGTTGAGCAGGCTTGGACGGGGTCCTAGAGGTGGGGAAGGCATTGGCAAAGGCATTCTCCCCTGCAGCCATGCCAACCTAGCAACCATTTCGATACAAGGCGGCAGAGTAGGAAATGATGTTTAAGGAGTTGTGTCTTGACATCAATCAGCCTGGGTCTGGCAGGTGAGTGAACCTACTACAGAAACGGCAGAAAAAATGTTCCTGATGTTGGAGGTAGTCCAGAACCAGGGGTCACGGTTTAAGAATAAGGGGAAGGCCATTTAGGACTGAGATTACGAAAAACCTTTTCACCCAGAGAGTTGTGAATCTGTGGAATTCTCTGCCACAGAAGGCAGTGGAGGCCAATTCACTGGATGTTTTCAAGAAAGAGTTAGATATAGCTCCTCGGGCTAACGGAATCAAGGGATGTGGGAGAAAAGCAGGAACGGGGTAATGATTTTGGAAAATCAGCCATGATCATATTGAATGGTGGTGCTGGTTCGAAGGGCCAAACGGCCTACACCTGCACCTATTTTCTATTTTTACATGTTTCTATGTTTCTAGGTCAGCAGATGGTCACATGCTGAGAAAGTAACAGCAGGTCAGGCAGCATCTGTGGAGAACATGGATAAATGATGTTTCTGGATGCGATCCTCCTCAGTCACTTGGATGCTGGTTCTGGGATGCCCCTGAGGATTTTATTTGGATTGTAATCAAATCTCACATTTGGGCTGCACTTGCAGGAGGAGGCAGAGGTTAACCACGTGGAATTAGGGTCACAGAATCATAGGGGGCGCCGTCCAGTTGGGTATGGCTGCCCGCCTTTTCGCTTCTTTTTTTATTTTTTGTATGTTAAATAGTGTTTTGTTTTTGGAGGACTAGTCTTTTTATGTGGGGGGTGGGGGGGGGGGGGAAAGGGGGAAACTGCTTTTCCTAGTCCCTACATGGAGGCTTTCCTCCGAACAGAATTTTCGACCCGTCCTTGCGGCCTATCATCGCGTCCGGAGCGGCCTTTCCTGAGGGGATCGGCCAGAACCTCGACTTCGGCTGTGGCACAGCGCTGGTGCGCTATCGCGGAGCGGAGCGGGCGATGTCTTGCCCGGGTCGACACGCTGGAGCTCCGGAATGCTGAGTCCGCCGATGGAACATCGCGGAGCTGCGGGTCTGTGGAGCGGTCAGCCATGGGCGGCGGCTCTGACTTTAACACCGGGAGCCTGGGATCTCTCGCCGAGATCACCAGTGGTGGAGCTCCATCCAGCGGAACCTGTCGGCTTCGGAAGCCGCGGTCTCCGGTAAGGAAGCGGCCATTCCAGGTATCCCAAGCCGCTGAGAGGCTTTCTCCCGATGCCGGAGCACCATCACATGGCGAGAAAGGCCTGAAACATCCGGCTCCATAGGGGCGACTGCGGAGGCCTCAATAGGCCCGACTATGGGTGGACAAGGTGATGGGGACTGGACTTTGTGCCTTACCTCACAGTGGGAACCATTGTGGGGGTATATTTTTATGTTTTATGTTAAATTTCTTTCTAATGTTATGTTGTATTCTTATTAATGTGCTGCAATGGCAACTTGAATTTCAATACACCAAATGGTGTATGTGACAATTGGTGTATGTGACAATAAATGAACCTTTGAACCTTTGATGAAGCACAGAAGCAGACCTTTTGGCCCAACATGTCTATGGCGACCATGAACCTATCTTCTATACTAATCCCTTTTACCAACACTTTGTCTGTTAAGTGCTACTGCTGAGGAACAATCTTTTCCATAATCCGTACTTCCTTACGACATGGATAGGATCGGTGTAGAGTCTGAAGAAGGGTCTCGACCCGAAACGTCACCCATTCTTTCTCTCCAGAGATGCCGCCTGTCCCGCTGAGTTACTCCAGCATTTTGTGTCCACCTTGGGTGTAGAGGTGATACGGGCTGAACGTGGGAGAAATGGAACTAGCTTAAATGGGCCAGCATGGACAAGTTGGGAGGAGGGCCCTGTCTCCCTGCTGTATGGCTCGAGGACACTTTTAGTTTTAGTTTTAGAGATACAACGTGGAAACAGGCCGTTCGGCCCACTGAGCCCGCACCGACCAGCGACCCCCGCACATTAACACCTTCCCTACACACACTAGGGAAAATCTAGACTTATACCAAGCCAATTCACCTACAAATCTGTACGTCATTGGCATGTGGGAAGAAACCCAAGATTTTGGAGAAAACCCACGCGGTCATGGGGAGAACGTACAAACTCCATATTGACATCACCCGTAGTCGGGATCTAACCCAGGTCTCTGGCGCTGCAAGTGCTATGAGGCAGCAACTTTACCGCTGTGCTGCCCTACACAAGCTCATATACAAGCAGACGATTTTAGCTCATCGTTTCCATGCTTGGGTGAGAATGGTGAAATCAGTAGTTAATATTCAGTTATGTTAAAAAAAAAGAAGAAAATTAAAAAAGCGAAGGACGCATTTGAATCACAAATTAAATTGATGGATATTAGAGTCAGAATGTCGAGTACAATTAAAAGCTCAAGGGAAGTCAAATCAAACAAAAAAAAAAACACAAAACAAGCCAGATGAAAAATTGAAATGTGAAGTCAATTCTTCCAAAGGCAAATTAGATGTCGAGGTCAGTAAGTCAATCTATAAAATATAAACTCATTTTTCAAAGTATCCGTTAGCGTGGAAACTTAAAAGAAACACTAGTGATTGAGACCATTAAAAATATTTGTAATTACTTCATCAAGCGGAATTAGGAAGGGAAGTGATTTCTAACTGCAAATGTTAGGTGTTTGATGTAAGTTTCTCAATGAAGACAAGTAGACATTAAAGTGGAAGAACCTCTAATACAAATATGGACATAATTGATTGGTGGTGAGATCTCACAGAAAAGCCTAGCAGTGCTTTCTCCTTCAATGTAGAGAACTTGGTGGAAGGCGGAACATGAAATGGACTAATTCGTGGCGAATGTTCAGGATAAGGGTGGCATGGTGGCGCATCAGTAGCGTTGCTGCCTTACAGTTCCAGAGATCCGGGTTCGATCCTGACTGTGGGTGCTTGTCTACACGGAGTTTGTATCTTCTCCCTGTGACTTGCATGGGTTTTCTCTGAGATTAGAGATCTTAGAGACGTACAGGTTTGTAGGTTAATTGGCTTGGTATAAATGTGTAAAAATTGAAAAATTGTCCCTAGTGTGTGTGGGGTTGTGCTAATGTGCGGGGATCGCTGGTCTGCGCAAACAGGCCGAAGTGCCTGTTTCCACGCTGTATCTCTGACTGCATTAACATGACTGGAGGAAAGTAGTTTTGCCTCTCTCTGTAGTATTAATGATGTGGTTGAGGAAGAGGAGTTTGGGAGGAGAAATGACCAGATTCTTAAGTGTTGAAAAATGTCAATAATGTGGGTATAAGCAGGTAATATAACCTAAACACAAAGCTGGCGGACAAAGGCATGAATTAACAATCCTTGGGTGATCATTTGAAAGTTCTATTACTAACACTTTTGAAAGTCTACTACTAATGCTAAATAAATGATACAAAATCATATGGTGATTGGCTTATTAAGAAAATAATTGGATCAATATCTAGTTAAAAACAGGATTAAGGAATTTAAGACCTGCTGTATACCTGATGAGCAAAACTATTTAATCTACTTTAATTCCAGCCCTGCTGGGGCAGTTATCTATGAAATGCAGAAGCTCAAGTTGTCTCTGGGAGTTAGAGAATAATTGTACAGGTGCTTCTGTTTCTGACAGGGAACCATTTTTGTGGTAAGATTTTAGTTCAGAAGTTCAGGGGCATCTGTGACCAACTGCACCTCCTGTCAGGAGCTGGGATAAACTGGGGGGTGGGGGGGGGAGGTGATGTTCTTTAGTTTTCCTCATCGCTGCAGCATCATGTTGACTACATGGAGGGATTGAGGATCGGGTTTAGAGGGGCTCAGATTTACACTAAACACTGGGAGTATTAGGTTGTCAAGGCCAAAGATATGGTGGTTAGATGGATGAGATGCTAACTCATTAAGTTCAGAAGGTCCATGCTTCTCATTGTCTTTCTCTACGCTGTCGGGTCTGCCCATATCTTGGAACAGAGGCAACACATCAGCAAAACAATTTTTACTTTCAATTTCCAACTTTAATGAGTGTCCATCGCCAGACATGTCATCCCCACCCCTCCCATCTCCCCTCAGGAATTTGCATGATTTCCTGATACACTCTTCCAACCTCCTCTAACCAGCCCCCTCTAATGGTGCTTTCCCATAAAACCACAGGAGAAATCACATGGCCTGGATGACTGCTTTGCCAAGCACATGCCAACAGGAATGACCGCAGTTTAGTTTAGAGATATGGCGTGAAAACAGGCCCCTTGGCCCACCAAGCCCATGCCAACCAACAGTCCCCAGACACTAGCACTTTCCTACACACACTAGGGACAATTTACAATTTTACCAAGCTAATTAGTCCACAAACCAGTACGTCTTTGGAGAGTGGGAGGAAAGTGGAGCACCTGGGGAAAACCCCACGCAGGTCAAGGAGAGAATGTACAAACTCTGTACAGACAGCACCCATAGTCAGGATCGAACCCGGATCGATCTGGCGCTGTAAGGCAGCAACTCTATCGCTGTGCTACCATGCCGCCCTGTCAGCTTTATGTTTGCTTCCATTTTAATTTACCATCCCACTCCCCACTTTGACCTACCCGTCCGCAGTCTCCTGCTTAAGTGGTAATAGCTACAGTGTACACAATGAACCATCAGGCAGGGACTGTCTGTGGGTCTCCATTATAAAATAAAGTACAACTACTCAATGGGAGCGAAAATGAATTGACTGTAAACCCATCAAACACCAATGGATGTAACGCAGACCATAGATGAATTTGCAATGTGATCATTTAAAATGTTTTATCTGAAATAAGAGATGAACTAAGAACCTCAACCAGTTCTTCTTTTAGTCTTCAAATAATATTTGGAAATTCCAACTGGTAAACTGATAATCACAGGGATGATTTCACAAGCTGAATACGGTCTATTATTCATGGCTCATACATAATCTATATGGTATTGTTTTATGTCAGACTAGAGTTGCAAAACATATATTGACTGGATTAAATTATTAATTGCTTAATAGGCTCGTTAATGCAATTATAGATAAATAAATTATAATTCATAACGTTATTATATTTCAGGTAATACAACAAAGTAAGAACTGTAATACCAGAAAACTATAATAGGGTGATAAAGTATTTGGTGACATACCCAACCTCCGCAATCTTTGAAGGAAGTAGAGACATTGATGAGCTTTTTAGGTTAGTTTAGATTAGTTTAGCGATACTGCACAGAAACAGGTCCTTCGGCCACCAGCGATCCCCGCACATTAACACTACACACACTAGGGACAATTTTTACACTTACAAAGCCAATTTACGTACATACCTGTACGTCTTTGGAGTACGTCTGGGAAACCGAAGATCTTTGAGGAAATCCACGCAGGTCACGGGGAGAACGTACAAACTCCATACGGACAGCACCAGTAGTCAGGATCGAACCCGGGTCTCCGGTGTTGCAAGCGCTGGAAGGCAGCAACTCTACCGCTGCACCACCGTGCCCCCCACGGCGTTGTGTTTTGTTGTGACTGCATTGTTGTGCTGTGCCCAAGGCAGATCTTCAGGGATACTGCATGCATGCCCAGGAACTAAAGCTCTTGTTTCTCTCCACAGTGCAGGAAGGAACTGCAGATACTGGTTTACACCAAAGAAGTCTGAAGAAGGATCTCGACCCGAAATGTCACCCAGTCCTTCTCTCCAGAGATGCTGCCTGTCCCACTGAGTTACTCCAGCATTTTGTGTTGAGTCTGAAGAAGGGTCTCGACCCGAAACGTCACCCACTCCTTCTCTCCAGAGATGCTACCTGTCCTGCTGAGTTACTCCAGCTGTACTCTGAATTACTGTTACCCGTTAGTCATCAATCAATGGTGGTATCCTCGGCGAATTTAAAAGATGGCGTTGGAGCTGTGTCTTGCTCGAGTCATAGGTGTAGAGAGAGTAGAGCAGGAAACTGAGCGCACAGACTTGAAGTGCTCATGTGTTGATGGTTACTGAGGAAAAAAGGGTTGACAATTCATACTGATTGTGGTCTATCTATGAAGGAGTTGGGAATCAAATTACATAGAAGCAGAGACCCAGTTGTCTGAGACTGATCTTAAGGTTCGAGGGAATAATGTTGTTGACTGCCGAGCTGTAATTGATGAACAATAAAAGCCTGATGTATGTGTTTCTGTTGGCCAAGTGGTCCAGTGCAGAGTGGAGTGCCAGCAAGATTGTTCATCCGTTGTGATGGTAGCCGGACTGCAGTGTGTCCAGGTCCTTACTGGTCCTACTTTTTTGCATATCTTTCATTCATTGTTCTTTATCTCTCCACATCACCGTCTATATCTCTCGTTCCCCTGATCCCTGACCAGTCTGAAGAAGGGTCTCGACCTGAAACGTCGCCTATCTCCTTCGCTCCTTAAATGCTGCTGCACCCGCTGAGTTTCTCCAGCCTTTTGTGTACCCTCCTTACTGGTCCACTCCCCTTAACAAACCCTAATAGTTACACAAATACTTTTATCCCACCCACTCCCAACATTGTCCTGATCTCCTGGCCTCATTGCAATAGCCATGTCATAAGGCAGAGCAGTCTGCAATCATGACTAGGCCACAGGTGGTGCAAGTGAGGCCTGTTGTAAAATTCTGGTTTATTATAATATGGTTCTGACCAAATCAATATGTTCAAGAAAATTGCTTTATTATACAATTAATACAAGAACATTTTACACTCTTTACGTAACCACAGTCCCCAGTCATTTCTGCTGTCCCTGTCATAACAGTTACATAAGTCTTCAATAGTCGACACAAATGTAATTTGAGGTGAGGTCTGCTCAATCGATCCAAGGAACAGCCAGTTTGCAAAAGAGTATAATGTTCTTACAACCACAGCCCTGGCAACAGCAAACACCTGAGAATCTTTTTAGTTTCTGTCTCAGAACCATGAACCACTCCAGTCCAAAGAAGATCTCTACCAGACGACTTCCAGTTTCATGACAAATCACCATAGCAAACAAGCTTTAATTAAGCTGCTAGTCACTTTAACTACTACCACACTGGTGTTTTTTTTAACATGATTAGTTGCACAAGTCACAAAGCAGTGATAAACTAAGTGGGAAGGAACTGATGTACAGTGAAAAGCTTTGGATGCGTGCCAACCAGTCAGCGGAAAGACTATACATGATTACAATCGAGCCGTTCACAGTGTACAGATAAATGATAAAGGGAATAACATTCATTGTAAGATAAAGTCCAGTGAAGTCGAATTAAAGGCAGTCCGAGGGTCTCCAATGAGGTAGATGGGAGGTCAGGATCGCTCTATGTTTATTGATGGGGTCGTTCAGTTGGCTGATAACAGCTGGGAAGAAACTGTCTCTGAATTTGGAGGTATGCGTTTTCACACTTCTGTACCTCTTGCCTGGTGGGAGAGGGGCGTAGGGGGAGTGACCGGGGTGAGACTCGAACATGCCCAGGAACTAAAGCTCTTGTTTCTCTCCACAGTGCAGGAAGGAACTGCAGATGCTGGTTTACACCAAAGAAGTCTGAAGAAGGATCTCGACCCGAAATGTCACCCAGTCCTTCTCTCCAGAGACGCTGCCTGTTCCGCTGAGTTACTCCAGCATTTTATGACTATCTTCACAAGTAAGAATTTTATTGTTCCACATGCGGTGTGCATATGATAATTAAACTCTCTTCACTGTCCTGTGACTCTTGAAGTGGACAGGGGTATGAGATCAAAAGATAAGATGGTTATGACTCAACTAGTCTAAACATGTCACATTATGTAATCCAGCCTAACCCCATAGAGTGCATGGGCAAGGACAGTGCATAGTGCAGCATTGGGAATCAATGGGATCTGAGAAATGTGTAACAAATATACCAGAAATTGGGCTGCCCGTTGGCACAGCAGTAGCGTTGCTGCCTTAAAACACTTACAGCGCCGGAGATCCCGACTCTGGGTGCTGTCTGTACCTAGTTTGTACGTTCTCCCCATGACCTGCGTGGGTTTTCATCGAGATCTTCGGTTTCCTACCACACTCCAAAGATGTACAGGTTTGTAGGTTAATTGGCTTGGTATAAATGTAAATTGCCCGTAGTATGTGTAGGATAGTATTAATTTGCTGGTCGGTGCAGACGCGTTGAGCCAAAGGGCCTGTTTCCGTGCTGTATCTCTAAACTAAAAGTCTGAAGAAGGGTTCTCGACTCTAAACGTCACCTAGTCCTTCGCTCCATAGATGCTGTCTCACCCACTGAGTTTCTCCATGCATTTTTGTCTACCTTCGATTTTCCAGCAGCTGCAGTTCTTCCTTAAACTAAATGTATTTGTCATTTGTAAAGATATAGGATAATATTTCCAGTTATTTGGTAAAATTCTCTTTGATTAATTTGGTAATGCGCTGAGCGATGATGAAATTGGTTCAATGATTAAAGCACAGTAGCCCAGTGAAACACGCCTTGCTCCCTGACCTTCTGAGCATCTGATGATTTTAATGACATTTCATTAGCTTTTGAGCAATGCGTTAACGAGAACATTACAACCAGTTCAATTTTCTAATTAATGCAGGCAGGTCCACTACTAATATCAGTGTCCCTTCAGTTACCAACTGTGGTTGGATTCCAAAATTCCTGCCGAACCTCCACCCAACCATGGAGCCACTTTGTGGATCATGTGTTTTGATCTGAAGTAACGACGACTCGAGAACCTTCTATTTCCATTCTTAAAGTTTTCAGATCTTGTAAGCTTTGTAATTCCCCTCTGAAACCTGCTGACCTAATCAGATACCTCCAGGGTGAGTAACTGAGAACTGAGAGCATGTAATTTGAGCTAATGTTGAGAAACTGTCTTTGGTTGACCTGTTCAAACAAAATGTCTGAGTCAGCTAAGTGGAATCACTTCAAAGATTTTGTCTGACCAACCAGAAATGCTTTATTGAGTATAATTGTCAGATTTTAATTAGTTTTACAAAGACCTAATTTCCATTGATCTTGTTCCTCCTTCTTTTTCCCTTGAGTGAATCACCAGGAAGAAACGTCAAGTTGCTAACACCCTCGCAAGGCCTCATTAATACCACATCATCCCAAAGGCCGTGAACATAAATCTACCTCGGTCCACTCAGTAATGACAGCCCAAAGCTCCCCAGACACGGGTCACTAACAATTACTACACCAGCGTATTTTAAAATATAGAGTAAAATAAACCATTTTAATCGCAGAGTCATATAGCACAGGATCAGACCCTTCAGCCCAACATGCCCGCACCGACTGTCAAGTACTCATCTACATTAATCCCATTATCTTGGTGATTCAAGTACTTGTCCAGATAAACATTGTGAGAGTATCCAACTGAGTGAAAAAAAAAATCTTCCTCAGATCTAAGAGAGTCATAGAATCATACAGTGTGGAAACAGGCCCCTCGGCCCAACTTGCCCACAGCGGCCAACATGTCTCAGCTACACTAGTCCCACCTGCCTGCATTGGGCCCATGTACCTCCAAACCTGTCCTATCCATGTACATGTCTAACTGTTTCTTAAACGTTGCGATAGACACTCCCTCAACTCCCTCCTATGGCAGCTCAATCCATACAACCACCTTTTTATGAAAAAGTTACCCCTCAGATTCTTATTAAATCTTTTCCCCTTCTCCTTAAACCTACTGTATGTCCTCTGGTCTTCGATTCCCCTACTCTGGGCAGGAGACTCTGTGCATTTACGCAATCTATTCCTCTCATGATTTTTTATACACCTCTATAAGATCACCTCTCATCCTCCTGTGCTCCAAGAAATAGAGTCGCAACCTCCCTTATAGCCCCCTATTCTTTACACCTTTTATTCCTCACCCTAAGTCTATGCCCTTGATTATTAGATACATCTCCGATGCAGAAATGTTTCCTACTATGTAGCCTTATCACCTCTTAGGGTGTAGCTTCATCATCTGAGGATATGGAAACACTGGAGTGCAGAGTTAAACTGGAGTGTGGAATTAAAGGAGAAAGAACATAAGTGATACCATCGCACTTCTCCCGCCTCCCATCAGGCAGGAGGTACGGAGGTTTGAAAATGCACACCTGCAGATTCAGGACAGTTTCTTCCTAGCTGTTATCAGCAAACGGAATCATCCTCTCACCAGCTAGAGTGCAGTCCGGACCTCCCATCGACCTCATTGGAGACTTTTGAACCATCTTTAAATGGACTTTATCGGACCATATCCTGCATTAAATGTTGTACCCTTTATCCTTTATCTGTACACTGTGGGTGGCCTGATTGTAATCATGTATAGTCTTTTCTTTGACTGGTTAGCATGCAACAAAGGTTTTTCACTGTAACCTTGCTGCACGTGACAATAATAAACTAAACTAAATAAAACTCCTGTCCTCTCACAGGCCACAAATGTCGTTTGACTAATTGTGGGTGAAGATGATAAGGCAGCTAATCAACACGGGGGTGGGAGTCAAGGAAGGAGCGTTCACGTCGCGGTCCTGTTTCCACCAATCTTTCCAACACCGCGCACAAGAAGCGAAAGGCGCCATTGTATGCAGACGCCGAGAAGTGTGTTCAGCTCTGGCTGAACAATTTCTAATCTTGTGATGTGAACTCGATAAGAAGAAGAACACAGGGGTTGGGAAACTAGCCAAACAGCGTATTCCTTAAATAAAAAGTCATTGTCTTCTCAAAGTGTTTAGTTTAATTTTAGTTCAGATATGCAGCATGAATATCCCGGCCCACCCGAGTCCACAACGACCATCGATCACCATTCAAACTAGTTCTATGTTATACAACTTTCCCACTCCCTCCACTCTAGGGACAATTCACAAAAGCCAATTAATCTACAAACCCACCCTTCTTTGGGATGTGGATGGAATCCGGAGTACCCTGTGGACACCCACACGGTCACAGGGAGAACATGCAAACTCCACACAGATTACTCCCGAGATCAGGAATGAACCCAGTCCCTGGCACTGTGAGGTAGCAGCTTTAACAATTGAGCCATTGTGCTTTATGACCAATTAAGTGTTTTCTCACAACACTGAACCAGGCAATGTGTTTTACAGAGATTGTGGAATTGAGCCGTGTTAACTCTCAACAGAACTCTCATCAGGCATCCTGATGTTTGGAGCAGTGTGGTGGACAGAAGGAAAACTGGTGTAACACTCTTTCCACAAGTACCTGGCTGACTGAGTATTCCCAATATTACTATTGAGTTAATGGTGACATTTTCTTTGAATGGCTTGTTGTGTGTTGGATAGGGAGAATATCATCAGTATTGTAATTGGTCTTGTGAGCAAATCGCCAGGTAGACCGAGTCAAGTTTGCTAGCCAATAATTGAAATGATCTCAACAAAGATTATGGATGAAGTCAAAATGAAGGAATGTTAGTCAAGACTCCACAAGAACCCAGCTCCAGGGTAAGCCTGTTGGAAGCATAACCACAACAATATCAATCAAGTAGAATCAATCAGTCTGAAGAAGGGTCTCGACCTTTCTGACTTCTATATGAAGAAAGACTGGATAGACTCGGCTTGTACTCGCTGGAATTTAGAAGATTGAGGGGGGATCTCATAGAGACTTACAAAATTCTTAAGGGGTTGGACAGGCTAGATGCAGGAAGATTGTCCCCGATGTTGGGGAAGTCCAGGACAAGGGGTCACAGTTTAAGGATAAGGGGGATGTCTTTTAGGACCGAGATGAGAAAATCATTTTTCACACAGAGAGTGGTGAATCTGTGGAATTCTCTGCCACAGAAGGTAGTTGAGGCCAGTTCATTGGCCATATTTAAGAGGGAGTTGGATGTGGCCCTTGTGGCTGAAGGGATCAGGGGGTATGGAGAGAAGGCAGGTACAAGATACTGAGTTGGATGATCAGCCATGATCATATTGAATGGCGGTGCAGGCTCGAAGGGCCGAATGGCCTGCTCCTGCACCTAATTTCTATGTTTCTATGACCTGAAACGTCGCCAATTCCTTCTCTCCATAGATGCTGCCTCACCCGCTGTGTTTCTCCAGCATTTTTTGTCTACCTTTGATTTTTCCAGCATCTGCAGTTCTTTCTTAAACAAAAATATCAATCAAGCGTCAGCAAGCCACACT
Source organism: Okamejei kenojei (assembly GCA_035221665.1). Classification (NCBI taxonomy): domain Eukaryota; kingdom Metazoa; phylum Chordata; class Chondrichthyes; order Rajiformes; family Rajidae; genus Okamejei; species Okamejei kenojei. The sequence goes on from CM069162.1 coordinate 17,288,510, forward strand.
TCAATACACCGGTCACAGGGGGACAGATGTGCTGAAGACCAGCTCTAATGGTAACAAAATGTGTAGAAGGAACTGCAGATGCTGGTTTAAATCGAAGATAGACAAAATGTCTGAAGAAGGGTCTCGACCCGAAATGTCACCCATTCTTTCTCTCCAGAGATGCTGCCTGTCCCGTTGAGTTATTCCAGCATTTTGCGTCTATCTTCTAATGGTAACAACATTGTTCCAAGTTTCACTGTTTATCTCCAGCTGGTAATTAAATCTGCGGCAAGGCCTGACACATCTCGTTGTAGGAGTGGAGCACTGTGTCGTCCTCCCTCACTAATACACCTGAGCCACCCTTCTCCAGCCTGATGTGTGACTGCACATTGTTGACACAAGCTTCGAAGAACGATGGGAGGACATCTACTTCTATAGAACTCTTCACAACCTAAGGCTGTCCCAAAAGGTAACTACAACTGATGAAGTACTTCCATCACCTTTGCAGTAGAGGAGATACAATGGCTAATATGAACAGGACAAGCTGCAGACACCAGCAATGTAAAGATTATCTCAAGGAGGCAGGCTAAGAAATATTGATGTTGTGGAGAAACTGTATCGTCATTCTTTGAAATATTTCTTGGGCAAACTCGAGGGATACATCAAACACTTGGAGAATCACAGCTAGAAACAGGCGGAGGGAAATCAACCAACCTAAAGCTGTTTGGCTCTTCAATTTTGTGGGAGGGGTGACATGCCTTGCTGAATATGTTCAAGAGCGGGCACTGGCTGCTGCGTTGAACTCTAAAATGAAAGCATTGGCATCAGGTCAACAGTGCACACACCTTAATATGCCAAGTTTATTCGTCACATACACATACGAGATGTGCAGTAAAATGAAAAGTGGCTGTGCTCGTGGACTTTGTGCAAAAAACAAACAAACAAACAAACAAACAAACTACAAACAGAATGGAACTGAATCACAGGGTATACAAAAGGCTGGAGAAACTCAGCGGGTGCAGCGGCATCTAAGGAGCGAAGGAGATAGGCGACGTTTCTTCAGACTGGTCAGGGATCAGGGAAACGAGAGATATAGACGGTGATGTGGAGAGATAAAGAACAATGAATGAAAGATATGCAAAAAAGTATCGATGATAAAGGGAACAAGCCATTGTAAGCTGTTTGTGGTGTGAAAATGAGAAGCTAGTGCGACTAGGGTGGGGGAGAGAGATAGAGAGAGAGGGAATGCCAGGGCCCGAGGGCTGAGGGAGAGGTGGGAAGGGGAGGAGACAGCAAGGGTTAACAGAATTGAGAAAATTCCATGTTCAAGCCCAAGGATGCAGACTCCCCAAACGGAATATGAGGTGCTGTTCCTCCAACTTGCGATGTTGCTCACTCTGGCCGTGGAGGAGGCCCAGGACCGAGAAGGTCGGATAACAGAATGGGAGGGGAGTTGAAGTGCTGAGCCACCAGGAGGTCGGCTTGGTTATTGCAGACCGAGCGGAGGTGTTCGGCGAAAATGATCACCAAGCCTCCGCTTGGTTTCACCGATATAGATCATCTGGCATCTGGAGCAGCGGATGCAGCAGATGAGGTTGGAGAAGGTGCAGGTGAACCTCTGTCGGATCTGGAAGGACTGCTTGGGTCCCTGAAAGGAGTGGAGGGGGAGGTGAAGGACAAGTGTAGCATTTCTTGCGTTTGCAAGGGAAAGGGCCCGGGGAAGGGGTAGAGCGGGAGGGAAGGGAAAATTGACAAGGGAGTTGTGGAGGAGCGGTCTTTGCGGAAGGCAGACAGGGGGGGGATATGGGAAGATGTGGCGAGTGGAGGGGTCACGTTGGAGGTGGCAAAACTGGCGGAGGACTATGTGTTGTATTTGCCGGCTGGTGGGGTGAAAGGTGAGGACCAGGGGGACTCTGCCCTTGTTGCGAGTGGGGGAATGGGGAGCGAGGGCAGTGTTGCGGGGTATGGAGGAGACCCTGGTGCGAGCCTCATCTATAGTAGGGGAGGGGAATCCCCGTTCTCTGAAGAATGAGGCCATTTGCGATGACCTGGTTTGGAACACCTCATCCTGGGAGCAGATGCGGCGTAGACGGAGGAATTGGGAATAGGGGATGGTGTCCTTACAGGAAGCAGGGTGGGAGGAAGAGTAGTCCAGGTAGCTGTGGGAGTCAGTTGGTTTGTAGTGGATGTCGGTCATGAGTGTATCACCTGCAATAGAGATGGTGAGGTCAAGGAATGGTAGGGAAATGTCGGAAATGGTCCAAGTGTATTTGAGTGCCGGATGGAAGTTGGTGGTGAAATGGATGAAGTCAGTCAGTTGTGTGTGGGTGAATCACATATTCTTTTACATATTACATATTGTGGGAGGAAGGAAAAAGGAAAAATGAAAAGTAAAAATGAAGCCAAGCCTTCATATGTCTGCTGGGCATTCATTGTACTGATGCCCTCACCGGTATAGCTGCTGGATGTTACCGTTGATCTCCAATATGTACAGAATATGGGGAGCAGGCAGGAGAATGGGGTTTGGAACCAGAGATAGATCAGCCATGATTGAATGGTGGAGTAGACTTGATGGGCTGAATGGCCTAATTCTACTCCTATCCCTTATGACCCTGTATCCCAGCAGGCACTTTCAACCTCCTTTTACAAAGAGCATCCTGAATGTGTCAAATCGCTAAACCAGGCGGAGTGGATAATAACTGGTGGTGGCATGGAGGGCCGGCAGTTCAATCGTGACTGCGGCTGCTGTCTGTATGGAGTTTGTATGTTCTTCCCATGACTTGCGTGGGTTTTCTCCAGGAGTTCCGGTTTCCTGCTACACTCCAAAGATGTGTCAATTAATTGGCTTGGCAAAATTGTAAATTGTCCCTCGTGTGTGGGACAATGTTAATGTGCGCAGATCACCGTTTGGCGCGGATTCGTGGATCGAAGGGCCTGTTTCCGTGTTGTATCTCCAAACTTAAAACTGGTAAGGAGAAGTAAAATAGAGGACAGTAGAAATTATTCAATTGAAAGTCTTATAGTTCATTGGTTAGATGCGCACTAAACAATCATATCCTGATTAAGAACCTGCTGAAATTACAGAGTGAGGTCACACACTAATTGGAGGACAGCACATCATTTTTTTGCTGGGGCAGCTTGCAACCCAAAGGTATGAACATGATTGCTCTAATTTTAAGTAACCCGTGCATTCACTCCCTCCGCCCTTCCCTACCCTAGTCATCCTACTAGTGCCACTGTTCGCATCCTTGTATCCCTTCCTTATCACCTATTCCCCAGCCAACACTGGGGAATAGTGGAGCCATTGTGCGTTCCACCTTTCCTTGGTCATCCGTTGCCGGTCCTGTTTTGTTCTGGCCTTTTCGTATCTACCAGTTCCCTCCCCTCTACTTTCAGTCTGAAGAAGGGTCCAGACCCAAAATGTCACCAATCCTTTATCTCCAGAGATGCTGTCTAACCCGCTGAGTTACTCCAGCACTTTGTATCTATTTTCCGGTTGTGACAAGTTCTAAGACTCCAAGCGATGGGAAATTTTTTAAAGTTATTATACTTATAGTTTTGTATCAGGAGGGACCTCATCGCTACACGCATTAAATCTGTGCGGGGTGTGCAAGTGGAACTCACTCGGTATTGCTTAAATTGTGAAATTAGGTGCTACTTTGGTGGAGGAAATGAGCCACATGTTCTTGTTTTGCCGCTTGCTTCAGGATTACAGCTCAGTAAATAGCTGGGAGGCTATTGGGCACATAACATTTGCTGCCAAACAATTGATCTAACCAGCAAATAGACACAAAATGCTGGAGTAACTCAGCGGGACAGGAAGCATCTCTGGAAAAAAGGAATGGGCGACATTTCGGGTTGAGACCCTTCTTCTGAAGAAGGGTCTCGACCCGAAACGTCACCCATTCCTTCTCTCCAGTGATGCTTCCTGTCCCACTGAGTTACACCAGCATTTTGTGTCTATCTTCGGTTTACACCAGCATCTGCAGATCCTTCCCACACATGATCTTACCAGCAGATTGAATTCAAACAGGTTTTCAGTCATAATGCAAACAACGTACTTACTGCGAATAGTGAGGGAGATTGGCTGCATAGCTTGGATGGTGTTTATCCCAGAGGGAACGACAAATGTTTTATGCTCATGTTAAGTGAAAATTGTGCATATTGCAAACCGTTTTAAGGCAGCAAATTTAGAAACAGTCGTTTGCTGCAGAACATAATGAACATGTGAAAAGGACTACTCAGGTCGACAGAAGGGGGAAGGAAGATAGATTCAAATTTTGAAGAGAGTTGCTGGAGGCGACTGTGCAATGTTAATATGTTCCAGGTCATTGAATAAAACTCTTGTGCTTTTCTGCTTCCTAAATATGCTGTTGAGAAATCTTTCGGATAATTCTGCTGGTTTGTGATTTCTCGCTCTCCGCTGACAGGTACTCATTACATTTTGATATGCAGGGTGACTACTTGCTCATCCTCATTTGTAAGTCGACCTCTTCTTTGTTCAGCGTCATGACAGATAATTAGCACAATGAGTATATTTCAGCAAATTAGAGGAAATGCAAATAAGTATTATTGTACGGGATACAAAGTCGTTACAAGTGTACAGTTTTCTATTAATAGTTTGAGGCGTGATAAATAAATAGATGCCGGGTTTGATCCCAAAGTTAAATGCTTCAGCAAGTTCTGCATTCTCTACTTTTGGTGAGTGAGCTGAAGGACGAGGATTGTTTAAGATGTACACCATGGCTGTGCAGATAATGTATGTCAAAGGTATTATGAATCTATACCCCAGCAAAGGTGGAGACACCTCCTGGATTAAAGGAACATCTCTTGCAAACTCACGAATCCTATGAACCCTACCTACCATGTTTCACAATTCGTTGCTTAGAAGTAGATCCCTTAAGCGTGAATTACTGTTGTAGCTGAAATATAGTTAATTTTAGAGCAAAGCAACGGAAAACATAAATTCCCACAATTTATGTTTTGAACAATTTCATGGATTGATTAAAACAGACAATTTAGTTCAACAAAATATATTTTGCATCAGTGATTTCTTTGTATACAAGATTATGTATTCCCAATCTTCCAATCGACCTCATTGCAACCCTTGAACTTTTTTTACCTGCACTTTTTTTGTAATAAATTCTAACCCTGTATAATTTATATTTAGTATGTGTTTGTCTATGTGCCTGTCTTGTAAGCAAGATTTTGGTTGTACCTGTACCCCTATTGTCTCCTGTACACATGACAATGAACTCGACCTGAGCTGTAACACAATATTCTGCACTCTATTTATTTTCTCTTTTGCACCATCTGTTTTTCAGGACTCGAGGGGCCAAGTTATAGGGAAAGGTTAGGCGAGGCTAGGACTTTATTCCTTGGAGCGTGGGAGGCTGAGGGGCGATCTTACAGAGGTGGATAAAATCATGAGGGGAATAGATAGGGTGAATGCACAGAGTCTTTTACCCAGAGTAGGGGAAGTAAGAACCAGAGGACATAGATTTATGGTGAAGATTAAATAGGATTCTGTGGGGCATATTTTGCACTCAATGGATGGTGGGTACATGGAATGAGCTGCCAAAGGAGGTAATTGAGACAAGCACTGGAACAGTATTTAAAAGACACTTGAGTAGGTATATGGATAGGAATGGTTGAGAAGGATATGGGTCAAATACGGGCAAAAGAGTCTAGCAAAACCAGCTTTTTGTTCCAGCTCTCTTTGGCAAACGAGACTAGCTTAGTCAGCATGGATGAGCTCAGCTATTTCCGTGCTGTATGACTCTATGAGCTCACGTATGGTACAATCAGCCTGGAGCATATTGATTGGTTGCATCATGGCCTGGTTCGGCAACTTGAACGCCCAGGAGCGGAAAAGACTGCAAAAAGTTGTGAACACTGCCCAGTCCATCACCGGCTCTGACCTCCTCACCAACGAAGGGATTTATCAGTGTCTCTGCCTCAAAAAAGTGGCCAGCATCATCAGTGACCCACACCAACCACCCCTCATTTCACCCCTGCCATCTGGAAGAAGGTACAGGAGCCTGAAAACTGTAACGGCCAGGTTCAGGAACAGCTTCTTCCCTACATTTATTATATTGTTTACTGTGTACTATGTTTACATATTCTGTTGCGCTACAGCAAGTAAACTTTTCATTGTTCTATCTGGGATACATGACAATAAAACACTTGATAGGATGCAAACCAACGTTTTTTCAATGTATCTCAGTACATGTAACAATAACAAACAAACGGCAATACCAATAAGCAAGTTTTAACGCTTCTTTGATGTAAGTTGGATGACTGCTGGATCTCAAAGAAAATGATCATGAATGCTTCAATCGCTATTTCCAGTACGATACAAGTGAAGGGAAGATTTACTTTCATACAAGTTCAAGCTTTCATACATTGACTACTTGTTTGTTCTCATTTATAAGTCAATTTCTTATTGGTTCAGCATCATTTCAGACAATTAACACAGTGAATATATTTGGGAAAATTATAAGGAATGCAAATGCGATACAATATGATAGAACTTTATTTATCCCAGGAGGGAAATTGATCTGCGAACAGCCATAAAACACAAGATACATGAAACATGAAATTAAAGTGGAAAGGATTGGGGATGTGCAAAGATTTGGGGGAGTGGGGGGGGGGGGGGGAGGAGGGGAGTCAGTCTACCCCATGACAGAAGGGGAAGGAGTTGTACGGTTTGATGGCCGCAGGGAAGAAGGATCTCCTGTTGGATGTTACTGTTTAGGTACCAGGCCTCCACGTGTACATCTTTCAATGAATATATTGAAGGCCCGATGAATAAAACCATGCCAGCTTTTGCCAAAGTGCCAGTGGCCAGGTGAGCATGTTGCAGAAAAAGCAGAAGCCGTTCAGTAAACCGCTATCTCCCACGCGTTGCGATGTGAAAAGGAGCAGACACTGTGGAACAGGAAAGATAAATATTGACCAGAATACTGGGAAAACCTCTTAAGACAGACACAAAAAGCTGGAGTAACTCAGCGGGTCAGAGAGCATCTCTGGAGAAAAGGAATATATGACGCTCCGGGTCAAGACCTTGTTCTACAGTGGAATAGAATGCTGGAGTACTTACATCCTCAAGTGATAGAAGTATAGAGGTGTAAAAGATCATGAGAGAAATCCAGAGTGTAAATGCGCAGACTCTCTTACCCAGAGTAGGGAATTTATGCAGACGGTCACTCCCTCAAATTGTGTGTAAATGTTTTGCAGAAATCACCTCCCATTCTATTTCACAAAGCCCCTGATGTCCATTAGTGTTAACGAAGGAACTGCAGATGCTGGAGAATCGAGGGTACACAAAAGGCTGTAGAAACTCACGGGTGCAGCAGCATCTAAGGAGCGAAGGAGATAGGCGACGTTTCGGGTTGAGACCCTTCTTCAGACTGACCCGAAACGTCGCCTATCTCCTTCACTCCTTAGATGCTGCTGCACCAGCTGAGTTTCTCCAGCCTTTTGTGTACCCCTGATGTCCATTAGTTTAGTTTAGTTTAGTTTAGAGGTACAGTGCCGAAACAGGCCCTTCGGCACACCGAGACCCTACTGACTAGCGATCCCCGCACGTTAACACTACCCTACACAATCTAGGGACAATTTTACATTTATACCAATTAAACTACAAACCTGTGCATCTTTGGAGGAAACCAAAGATCTCTGAGAAAACCCACGCAGGTCAAGGGGAGAACGTACAAATTCCGTACAGACAAGTGCCCGTAGTGAGGATCGAACCTGGGTCTCTGGCACTGTGAGGCAGTAGCTCTACCACTCTGCCACTGTGCCACGGTAGGGCAACCATTGGTCAGTCATTCATAAAGTGTCAACAGAAGGAAGGCCATTTGATCCATTTTAGGTCATTAACACAGTCAACACTCTAACGCATTGCTGGCATTCTATGTTTTGATCATTCTTCAGTGAATAAGATACAAATTTCCCTCTTTCCAGCTTGAATTTGTGATCATTTACAAGGTTAGGGCTGCAGCTTCACCTCATTAATTATCCGGCATGAGGCTAAAAGTGTTTCCGCCGCTTGACACTTTTCTACTATTGGCATTTAACCCAGTGAAAGACCTCACTCGGCACTTATATACTGCACATAATGAAAGACTTTGTAAACCACTTTCACTCTACACAACAGCCAGAGAGCAGGATGCGAAGGTCATAGGCGACATTCGGGTCGAGACCCTTCTTCAGTGACATAGAGTCGTACAGCACGGAAACAGTCCCTTCGGACCAACTTGTCCAAGCTGACAAAGATGCCCCATTAAGGCTAGACCCACCTGCCTGAGATTGGCCCATATCCCTCTACACCTTTACTGTTCATGTACCTGTCCAAATGTTTTTTAAATGTTGTTATAGTACCTTCCTCAACTACCTCCTCTGGTAGCTCGTTCCATACACCCACCACCCCTCTGTGTAAAAATGTTGCCCCTCAGGTTCCTATTAAACCTTTCCCCTGATTCGGTGGGATGTGAGTTGGTTTACCTTCAAGTGGGGTTTGATTGAATGGCTAATTTCTGTTTTAAAACAACTCAATGGATAAGTTAGAGCCCTGGGTGATCTGTGTGTGTGTGTTTCTTCAAAGCACATGAAGTCTTTAAGGGCACAACTTTCAGGTGAGGAGGACGTTTAAAGGAGATGTGCGTGGCAAGTTTGTCTCCATAGAGGTCAAGTCAAGTCAAGTCAACTTTACTTGTCACCTACACATACAAGATGTGCAGTGAAATGAAAGTGGCAATGCCTGCGGGATTGTGCAAAACAACAGAACAGAACAGAACCAGTATTTACATTTTTTTTTAAAAGACACAACAGTAAATTAGTCCTTGGTGAGATTAAAGTTTACAGTCCTAATGGCCCTGTGGGAAGAAACTCATCCTCTCTGTTTTCGCAGCGTGACAGCGGAGGCGCTTGTTTGACGGCAGCAGCTGGAACAGTCCGTTGCAAGGGTGGTAGGAGGGGTCCTCCATGATCTTGCTGGCTCTGGTTCTGCACCTCCTGGTGTATAGGTCCTGCAGGGGGGTGAGTGTAGTTCCCATAGTACGTTCGGCCAAACGCACTACTCTCCGCAGAGCCTTCCTGTCCTGGGCAGAGTTGTTCCCAAACCAGATTGAGATGATAACCATATAACCAATAACCATATAACAATTACAGCACGGAAACAGGCCCTCTCCCCTTCCAGTCCGCCGACCATGTTTTTCCCCTATCCCATCTACCTGCACTCAGACCATACCCCTCCATTCCCTTCACGTCCATATACCTATCCACTTTACTTAAATGTTAAATCGATCCTGCCTTCCACCACTTCTGCTGAAGCTGATTCCACACAGCCACCACCCTCTGCGTAAAGAAGTTCCCCCTCACGTTACCCCGAAACCTGTCCCTTCTTAATTCTCATGTCATGCCCTCTTGTGACTTCCTACCCTCAATGGGAAAAACGTATCCACGTCAACTCTGTGGAACGTAGATTGAGATGATACCGAACAAGATGCTTTCTACAGTGGGTGGTGAGTACTTAAAATGCACTGCCAGGGATAGTGGTTGAGGCAGATTGAATAGTGGCATTTAAGAGACTTTTAGTTGGGCATATGAATGTGCAAGGAATGGAGGGAGAAATGTGCAGGCGGATAAGAGTTGGTCTTGGCATCATGTTTCGCATAGACATTGTGGGCCTGTTCTTGTGCAATTCAATTCTATGTTGTATGTCCTATGTATTTCAGGTTGGGAATTTGCTCTGTCTCCAGAACCACTCCCACCTGCAACAAGGCCATCTCCTCCAGTAGTGTACAGATTCCACAAACACCACCTCGCCTCGACAGCCCCCAATGCAGGCAGCAAATTGGGGCACTTTCAAGAAAATAGACACAATAAGCTGGAGTAACACAGCAAGTCAGACAGCTTCCCTGGAGAAAAGGAATAAGAAATAATTCTCAAGAAGGACCTCGACCCGAAACATCACAGATTTTTATTCCTCCAGAGAAGCTCTCTGACCGCTTAGTTACTCCAGCATTTTGTGTCCATCTTGGGTTTAAACCAGCACCTGCAATTCCTTCCCACACTTTCAAAGAAACGTTCAGCCTGTGTCTGTTACGGTCTGCCAGACAATGCACAATTCGGCACCACGTATTCCAATAAGCTTCTAGAGAACAGTCACAACCTTAAAGCCAACAATGTTACACAGTGCCACAGAGTTATAAAAATTGACTTGCAAACAAGCTATTGCTAGTCACTGTGGTCGATGTACAAATGACAGGATACAAGGCAAAGTACAGGTGTTTCTCCTGAAAAGTAGGATTACACTGATGTGTATACAAGTGACCTTGTTATAGTTCAACACACACACAGAAGTGTGCCTGCTGTACCGTCACACAGGTTAACACCAGGTAATCAATTACATTCCGTTTCTTGGTTAGGAAAGAACTGCAGATGCTGGTTTAAATTGAAGATAGACACAAAATGCTGGAGTGACTCACCAGGACAGGCAGCATCTCTGGAGAGAAGGAATGGGTGACGTTTCGGGTCGAGACCCTTCTACTTCACTGATCTGGAGAAGGGTCTCGACCCGAAACATCACCCATTCCTTCTCTCCAGAGATGCTGCCTGTCCCGCTGAGTCACTCCAGCATTTTGTGTCTATCCTTTACTTGGTAATTGTCTGAATCCCAGTTCGCTGGAACGGCTCCAGTACATCGAGCGTGCAGGACGACCGGACTTTGGACTTTGAATAATGGCGCCAATAATGCCAGCGCCTGCAAGTGTAATTATATGCAAACGGAATTCCACTGCACAGTTGCATATGTGACAAAGAAAGAACCATTGAACCATTGATCTCTTTGCAAACTTGGCTCCAGATTTACCCCTGAGTTGACCTCTGGAACAGGCCTCCACACCATCACAGAGTCAGCCACTTTCCCCCTTCACGACTCCAGTCGTGCCTCAGCCTTAGCTCACCAGAAGCTGAAGCCCTCACCCATCCCTTTGTTACCTTAACAACTTCCTCCCCTTGGATCGCCTCCCACGATCCACTCTCCATAAACTTCAGTCACCCAAGACCACTAAAATCTGGGCAGGTTCATTCAGCAAATTGTTTCTGGCTGCAGGTACTCACAGGAGACCAGCACATTAGGCACTATAGATTTTTCAAATATCACTTTGTGCATTAAGATATCTGGGGCTCTTGTCAATTGCCTAATACCATCTGTCAACAGCATTTAAACCTTTCATGAATTGCTTACTTAGCAAACCTATCAGGAAGCAAACGTCCAAAGGGGCAATTTTAGTTTTATAGTTTAGTTCTAACGTCAAATATTGTAATCAAATGTAAACAGAAAGCAGCATTGACTTTAACAATCAAACGTTTAATGATTTTTGTTAGCCGTAGTGGCTGTCACATACTTGGGTCATTTTAATTAGCTGCTCCCATAGGCATTTCGAAAATCTATGCAAGCTGACTCCATGCACACCCTTAGCATCTGGTTGGGATACCAATCGTCACCCCATCGACAGCCACCTGATGTGAGCATTCCTGCGGCACACAACTAGTCCTAAGTTTAGTTTCGTTTAGTTTAGAGATACAGCGCAGAAACAAGCCCTTCGGCCCATCGAGTCCGTGCCGTCCAGCGATGCCCGCACTAACATTATCCAACAATTTTTACATTCATACCAAGCCAATTAACCTACAAACCTGTACGTCTTTGGAGTGTGGAAGGGAATGGAAGATCTCGGAGAAAATCCACGTAGGTCACCGGGAGAACGTAAAAACTCCGTAAAGACAAGCACCCGTAGTCAGGATCGAACCTGGGTGCCCGGCGCTGTAAGGCAGCAACTCTACCGCTGCGCCACAATGCCGCCTGAGTTGCACATAACTGTTTGATAGACAGGTCATGAATGACTTCACTGCAAACAGCATTACGGCTGCTGAAGAGTCACTCAGTCATTGGGATCTACAGGACTTTTATCTCGCTGGTGATTAATCTCCTTTGAAATGCCAAGGAGAAATAAATTAAATAGATTATATTCAGCTTAGATGTGAACTCAAACAAACAGTTGGAGGTCAGCTGATGATGAATTAGTGCAAAATGTAATCTCTCCGAGTCCATTATTTCATCTCCATTCTTGGTGTTGCGATTTAATGGGTATTTCAGCTCCTTAGTATGAGTAATGATCGTGCTGGAGTGCCTAAAGCATTACTCTCACTCGCCTTCCTACAGCCTCCGGAGATCGTGGGCGTAGATTCCAGCTGAAAGGGCAGACCCGGACTGCTGGTGGTATGTGGAGATTAGGACCCCCGGGCCATGTGGGTTGCCATGTTGCTCATGTGGCCATCCTGGTCCTATGTCTAAGACACGGAAGCTTCAATGCTTCAACACTTCTTTAATGTCACACATGCACTGCACAACAAAATTCCTTTTGCACAAATTCTCAAGTCGCCATATTTTGGCGCCATTTACAAAAATAAAAGGTCCACAGTCCGGTCCATGTGCTGGATCTACTGGAGTGCCCCTGATCCAGGTAAGCCCAGGTAAACCCCAGGCTGCTACAGGGCCTCCTCCATCGCCTTCAACCAGCTCGCCTATCGGCTGTCACTTAATTTTGTCTTACCAGATTTGTCTGGAATGTAAATAAAAAATTAAGAATAAATCCTTTGTTCCAGTTTCTCTTTATGCTCCTTTTTTTTAAAATCCAACCTTTCTCACTTGAGTATCTTTCCAACCTTGCAAACTTGCTCTTCAAACCCATACATCAATCTTGCTTTCACTCCTGTCTCACCTTCTCAGTCATATTTTTTGTAAAAGTACCTGTATTATTCTCTCTCTCTCTCTCTCTCTCACACACACATACCACAGCCCTGTATGACCATGCTAGGCAAATAGACCTTGTGTTCATCTAACCTTCAGGCCCCACAGGGTGACCCCTAATATTCACGGGGCATGAAGTACTCATCCACATACTACTAATGTGGTGGAGATTCCTGCTTCCATCACCTTTCCAGGTAGTGACTTCCAGACACTCAGCACTCCTTGAGTCATGATTTTTATTTTCCCAACTCCCGTCTAATCTTTCATTCATTGTTCTTTATCTCTTGACTTTGTCTACATCTCTCATTTCCCTTTCCCGTGACTTCAGATAGACTTCTTCAGTCTGAATAAGGGTCTCGATCTGAAATGCCCTTCTCTCCAGAGATGCTGCCTGTCCCGTTGAGATACTCCAGCTTTTTGCGTCTATCTTCGTTTAAACCAATATCCGCAGAACCTTCTTGCAAACTTTACATCGGTTAACTTGCTTTAGTTTAAAGGAGATGTGCGGGTCAGGTTTTTTTTTTTACACAGAGACTGGTGACATTTTTTCTGCTTGTGCTTTATTCCAATTATTGCTGCTGTTGGAAACGGACTAGCAAGAGATAGAGGAAAGAGAAGGCATCTTGAAACCCCGTGGTGAGTTGTGCAAGGAGGGATCAAATGGTTGGATCAGCGAACGTTCCTGATTTTACAAAGGATTCACCGCAAAGTGCGGCATCGGGACAGATATGAAGGGCACGTTCAAAGAGGAGATTTTATTGTCTGTGGAGTGGAAATTGCCTGAAACCAGTTAGTCACAACTTAAGACAGAAACAAAAAGCTGGAGTAACTCAGCGGGTCAGGCAGCAACTCTGGAGAAAAGGAATAGGTGACGTTTCAGGTTGAGACCCTTCTTCAGACAACCTAATGTGACTGTTGTGGGAAAATGCAAATGGTATTGGGAGATCAAATAATAATTACAAAATGTAACTTAAATTCAGAATATTTGGCGATTTTTAAAGGGACAGTGGGCTCTTCTCCAACTTTAGTTTGTTGGTGTGACATTGAATCAACAGTCTGAAGAAGGGTCTCGACCCGAAACGTCACCTATTCCTTCGCTCCGTAGATGCTGCCTCACCCACTCAGTTTCTCCAGCATATATTTTTCTACCTTAAATCACCAGTTGCACACTTCCAGTGAAAAGTGCTGTTGAAATGTGTATGCAGGAAGACCCAATATCTCTACAAAGTGGAGGCCACGCGCCAACTCTCGGACACCTCCTCCTACTTACCCCTGGACCATGACCCCACTACGAACACCAGGCCACCATCTCGAGCACCATAACCGACTTCATCAGCTCCGGCTCCCTACCCTCCCGAGCCTCCAACCTCATCGTTTCCCAGCCCCGCATGGCCCGATTTTACCTTCTCCCCAACATCCACAAACACGACTGCCCCGGCAGACCCATTGTCTCTGCCTGTTCGTGCCCCACCGAACACATTTCCACATACCTTGACTCCATCCTATCCCCCTTTGTTAAATCCTTCCCCACCTTTGATCAAGACACCTCAGACACTCTCCGTCGGCTCCGCGCATTCCATTCTCCAGGCCCCCATCCTCTCATCCTTGCCATGGACGTCCAGTCACTCTACACCTCCATCCCCCACCAGGATGGTCTCAAAGCCCTCCGGTTCTTCCTCGACCAGAGGAGCAACCCATACCCGTCCACTGACACCCTCCTCCGCCTAGCGGAGTTGGTCCTTACCCTCAATAATGTCTCTTTTGACTCCTCCCATTTCCTCCAAACACACGCGTGGGCCCCAGCTACGCTTGCGTCTTCGTCGGGTACGTCGAACAATCCTTGTTCTCGGCGTACCAGGGCCCCATCCCCGACCTCTACCTTCGTTACATCAACGACTGCTTTGGTGTCACCTCCTGCACCCACACACAACTGACTGACTTCATCCATTTTACCACCAACTTCCATCCGGCACTCAAATACACTTGGACCATTTCCGACATTTCCCTACCATCCCTTGCCCTCACCATCTCTATTGCAGGTGACATACTCCTGACCGACATCCACTACAAACCAACTGACTCCCACAGCTACCTGGACTACTCTTCCTTCCACCCTGCTTCCTGTAAGGACTCCATCCCCTATTCCCAATTCTTCCGTCTACGCCGCATCTGCTCCCAGGATGAGGTGTTCCACACCAGGTCATTACAAATGTCCTCATTCTTCAGAGAACGGGGATTCCCCTCCCCCACTATTGATGAGGCTCGCACCAGGGTCTCCTCCATACCTCGCAACACTGCCCTCTCTCCCCATTCCCCCACTCGCAAACAGGGCAGAGTCCCCCTGGTCCTCACCTTTCACCCCACCAGCCGGCAAATACAACACATAGTCCTCCGCCAGTTTCGCCACCTCCAACGTGACCCCTCCACTCGCCACATCTTCCCATCTCCCCCCTGTCTGCCTTCCACAAAGACCACTCCCTCCACAACTCCCTTGTCAATTCTTCCCTCCCCTCCCGCTCTACCCCTTTCCCTTGCAACCGCAAGAAATGCTACACTTGTCCCTTCACCTCCCCCCTCCACTCCTTTCAGGGACCCAAGCAGTCCTTCCAGGTCCGACAGAGGTTCACCTGCACCTCCTCCAACCTCATCTACTGCATCCACTGCTCCAGATGCCAGATGATCTATATCAGTGAGACCAAGCGGAGGCTTGGCGATCGTTTTGCCGAACACCTCCGCTCGGTCCGCAATAACCAACCCGACCTCCCGGTGGCTCAGTACTTCAACTCCCCCTCCCATTCCGTATCCGACCTCTCGGTCCTGGGCCTCCTCCAAGGCCAGAGTGAGCAACACCGCAAGTTGGAGGAACAGCACCTCATATTCCGCTTGGGGAGTCTGCATTTTCTGGGCTTGAACATTGAATTTTCTCAATTCTGTTAACCCTTGCTGTCTCCTCCCCCTTCCCACCTCTCCCTCAGCCCCTCGGGCCCTGGCATTCCCTCTCTCTCTATCTCTCCCCCACCCTAGTCACACTAGCTTCTCATTTTCACACCACAAACAGCTTGCAATGGCTTGTTCCCTTTATCATCGTTATTTTTTTGCATATCTTTCATTCATTGTTCTTTATCTCTCCACATCACCGTCTATATCTCTCGTTTCCCTGATCCCTGACCAGTCTGAAGAAGGGTCTCGACCCGAAACGTCGCCTATCTCCTTCGCTCCTTAGATGCTGCTGCACCCGCTGAGTTTCGCCAGCCTTTTGTGTACCCAAGACCCAATATAACATCTCTCATAAAAGTGCTTCACTTTAAGGTCTTGCCCGAAACTGTACTCTGAAAGCTAGAGTTACTGAATACATTCTCTGCGCAGCCATTCTGCTGATGATCAGGTCCTTTGATGAAGCTTAAAACACTTGGTTATAAAACAGAAACAACCGCCAACGCACATATTACTTTGACTAGATAATTGACTTCTACTCTTTTGTCTCTAATTGTCCTGCATTACTTTAATCTAAACCAAAGTCAATAACAATCAAAGGCTCCAACCATTTGTATTCAGCGTTAATTAACTAGCTCAAATTGAACAACACTTCTACATATTGATGGGAAAGTACTGAAAATAAACTTCAACAGTGGGCGTGCATCGAGTTCTCAAATGTCTGTTTTAAACATTTAACGGAGGAGCTATTTTGCGTATGTTTCTTCGGGGGATGAGCTGTCACCAATCACGAGTAGATGACACTCTAATGTCACTCGCATTCATCTCACATGGAATTTCAGAAACCTCTGCAGGATAAACCCCAGCCTGCTTCTCTCCATCAAAATCAGTTCATTGTGGTTTTCCCTGTCACAAGATTGTTGAAGATGCAGGGCAAAACACAAACCGCTGGAGGAATTCTCCAGCGGAAAGTCCTTGATCGGACTTAATCTTGCACTAAACCCTATTCCTTTATCGTGTATCTATGTACTGTAAATGGCTCGATTGTGCGGGGATCGCTGGTCGGTGCAGACTCAGTGGGCCGAAGGGCCTGTTTCCATGCTGTATCTCGAAACTAAAACTAAACTAAACTCCAAAAGCAGTGTGGAGCCACGGCCAGGCTTCGAACCAAAAATGAGTGTTTTTTTAGACACTCATTTTTGCAGGTGTTTCATGAAAGTAGAGAAAGGCAAGCAAACTGTGCGTAGAGCAGGTGAGATGACTGTGCCAAGGTAAATGGGCTGAAATGGACAAACCGTGCCAATAGCAACATTTTCCTTTGAATATCGAGCCCTGCTTAACAGCCTGAAAATCAACAATGTTGGTCTTGGCTTTCTTGCAGATGGTTATAATTTATTCCACTGTAAAAATACTGTCAAGGACTTGAAATGGATGTGAAAATCCATTAATCTGAAACTCTTTATAATGCTGGTGCAACCTCAACCATAATAGGATGCCAATTCCACTCCTCAGGGAATCCGCACCAGGAGAAAGGAAAAGCCTTTTGTTTATTTTGAGAAACGTTGAGTAGCCCGAGGCACTTTGCTCCAGAAAGGAAAAAAAGAATGTTGAGGAGTCATCAGATAGAAGTTTTCAGATGTTTGGAACTATTCAATGGGCTGAAGATAAAGATGCTGCTTCCACTTGTGGGAGCCCAGAATGAGCAGGAGAAAAAAAAATAAGAGGTGACTGAAAATATAAGAATACAAGGGGGGCATTCGTGCAGATTATGCACAGAATGTAGAATTCACCACTACATAGGATGGCACAGCTGAAACACAGAGAGGCAATGAAGGGTAATACAAATAAGGGTAATCAGGCAACTGAACCATCCTACCAACAACTAGGAGAGGTGAAGTGTATTTAGCAGTTTCTAGCCTTCCTAATACTGTACATTGCAACAAACTGTGACCAGAATTATTACCCCAATACACTTGACTCTTAGAGTCATAGAGTGATATGGTGTGGAAACAGGTCCTTCGGCCTAACTTGCCCACATTAGCCAACATGTCCCAGCTGTGTTTTGTCCATATCTCCCCAAACCTGTCCTATCCATGTATCTGCCTAACTGTTAGTTAAATGTTGGGATAGTCCCAGTCTCAACTACCTCCTCTGGCAGCTTGTTGCATACACTCACCACCCTTTGTGTGAAAATGTTACCCCTCAGATTCCTATTAAATCTTTTCCCTTTTACCTTGAACCTATGTCCTCTGAACCTATGTCCTCTGGTCCTTGATTCTACTCTGGGTAAGAGACTCTGTGCATCTACCCGATCTATTCCTTTCATGATTTTATACACCTCTATAAGATCACCCCTCATCCTCCTGAGCTCCAGGGGATAGAGTCCCAGCCTTCTCAGCCTCTCCCTATAGCTCAGACCCTCTAGTCCTGGCAACATCCTCATAAATCTTCTCTGTACCCTTTCCAGCTTGACAACATTTTTCCTATTACATGGTGTCCAGTACTGTACACAATACTCTAAATGCAACATGACCTCCCAACTTCTATACTCAATACTCTGACTGATGAAGGCCAATGTACCAAAAACCTTTTTGACCACCTTATCTACCTGCGGCTCGACCTTCAAAGAACCATACACATGCACTCCTGGATCCGTCTGCTCTACAACACTCCCCAGAGCCCAACCATTCACTGTGTAGGTCCTGACCCAGTTAGGAACATGCAACGCCTCACATTTCTTGTTGGGGTATTTTGAGCATTTTTAAAATAAGAGGCCTTAATGGGCCTGTCCCACTTACGCAACGTTTTCGGCGACTGCCGGCACCCGTCATAGGACGTTTCAGGTCGCCGAAATTTTCCACATGTTGAAAATTCAGCAGCGACTCTTTGGGCGACTGAGGAGACTACTCACGACCATACGGGCAACACCCTGGCGACATGTCGTGGGGTGAAGTCTGTATGGTTGTGAGCAGTCGCCCAAAGAGTGGTGCCTTGTTCTGGTCACCGCTGGATTTTCAACATGTTGATCATTTTCGGCGACCTATAACGACCTATGACGGGTGCCGGCAGTTTGAAAAAGTCACGTAAGTGGGACAGGCCCTTAAGACAGAGATTATAATTTTTTAAAGATTTTTCAGCCTTCGAACCAATCTTCTGCAAATGGTAGTAGAAGCAGGATCTTTGAATATTCCCAAGACAGGGGTAGATAGATTCTTTATACAGAGCAATGAAACATCACAAAGAGTGGAACAAAGAGTTGAGATTAGAACAACATTTGCTTTGGTCTTGGTGAGCAACCTAACAGGGCTGAGGGCGGAGTGACTTACTCCTGCTCCAAATTTGAACGTCTATAAAACAGGAACGGGCATCTAACTTATCAAATTCTATCATTGCATCTGCTTAACAAAAATTGATAGACATGGCACAATTCCCATTATGTTCCACCTTAAATTATTATGACCACCGACAGTCTTACACAAGATGTACAAACCGAACACGCAGAGCAATTTAATTCTACACATGAAGAAGACTTTCATCTAATCCACTTGTAACAAATCTATTGTTCCTGCTACCATTAAGTCAATGCTCACTGTTAAAGTATAGTAATTATGTGCACTGACTATCCAAATATTCGAATAGGATTTGTTCTGCCTTTTGCACTTGAATTTGTTACTGGCATTAGGTTTGAGCCATCAAATGGAAATACAATTACAATAATTGTGCTGGAGGAATTGTATTCATTGAGAAAGCAGCAGCGACATTTATTGCAGGGCAGAGAGCAAAGGATAACATTTGCCCCATCAGGACGACTACACGCAGAAGGAAAGTAGCGGTGGATTTTAGTGAAGGAGCTTTATCTCATTGCATTGTTCATCCTCATTGCTAAAGAGTATCAGTGGTTTAAGGGCCTGTCCCACTTGGGTGTCATTTGCGCGTCACACAGATGAAGCGCGAAGATTTGGTACATCCCAAAATCCTGGGCCGCCGCGCGCAACCGCGCGTCACTGCCTACGTCACCACGCGCCATGCATGCGTAATGTGCACCACGTGCGCATAATGCGTAATGTGCACCATGCACACATTTTTCCTCACATTTCTTGTTGGGGTATTTTGAACATTTTTTAAATAAGAGACCTTAATGGGCCTGTCCCACTCACGCAACTCTTTCGGCGACTTGCGTCGTGATGCGTAAATTATGTCGCGTAAATTACGCGCAAATGACGCCCAAGAGGGACAGGCCCTTCAATATTCATTGAGCCAACTACATCACAGGGACAGAGCTCCACTGAATACTTGTGGGGGAAAAAAAAAATCAAATATGTCAGCATGGAGAGGCTGAAAAATCAGGCACCTTTTTTTAAGATCATGCAAAAGCCAATGGCAAGTGAATGAGCCACTGAGCAGAGTTTTTTTTTAAATATAATTCATGTTGGGAATGAGAAGGAAGATAGTTGTGCTAAGTTTTACCTGGGTGGGATATTGAACATGGGAGGTTGCAGTCTCAGAATAAGTATTAACCTTTCAGAACTGAAATGAGAAGAGATTACATCACCAAGGGAGATGTGGGGAGGGGTGAGGGGTGGTGGTGGTGGTGGGATGATGAATCTTTGATATTGGTTACCAAAAAGAGCTTTGGCACTTCAGGCATGAAGTTCATTCAAAACTGAAATTGAATAGATTTCTGAAAATGAAGGGATGCAAGTGATGTGGAGCATGACTGAAAGATTAGCCATGATCTTATTGAAGGTAGATCATGCGTGAAGGTGTGAACATTCATATCAATGTCATATAGCATGGAACTTAGCTCAGCCCAACTCAACCATGCCGACCAAGATGCCAAAGTCAAGTCATGTTTATTGTCATCTGCACAGGTACGGTAAGAAACATAGAAACATAGAAAATAGTTGCAGGAGTAGGCCATTCGGCCCTTCGAGCCAGCACCGCCCACCATTCAATATCATCCAAATTCAGTACCCTGTTTCTGCTTTCTCCCCACATCCCTTGATTCCGTTAGCCCTTAGAGCTATATCTAGCGCTCTCTTGAAAACATCCAGTGAATAGGCCTCCACTGCTTTCTGTGGCAGAGAATTCCACAGATTCACAACTCTCTGGGTGAAAAGGTTTTTCCTCATCTCAGTCCACAATGGCCTACCCCTTATTCGTAAACTGCGACCCCTGGTTCTGGACTCCCCCAACATGGGGATCATTGTTGGTACAGATGCAATGAAAATCTTGCTTGCAGCTGGATCACGGGGCATCATAGACCACAGTTCTACACCTGCATCTATTTCTCCCGTGCGTATATCAATTTCAAGATTGACCTCTTGCATCAAATACGTTTTTTGACAAGAGGGCAACCAGTTACCTAGATTGACAGAGCTGATGTTTGAGTGAACATTGTCCATTGTTTGTGAGAATCAATTATAAATAATTTACATCAGTCAGCATGAAGCAGTGCAATTGTTTACTCCTCCAGACCCCGGATGAGAAGCCAGCGGGTGATCTGTGGCCTGTTTCGATCTTACTGCCCATATATGGACAGCACGGCGGCGCAGCGGTGGAGTTGCTGCCGTACAGCGCCAGAAACGTTGGTTCGATCCCAACCTTGGGTGTTGTCAGTACGGAGCTTGTACGTTATCCCTGTGGCCTGCGTAGATTTTCTCCGGGAGCTCCGGTTTCCTCCCACACTCCAAAACACACATTATTGTAGGCTAATTGGCTTGGTAAAACTGTCCCAGTGTGTGTAGGATAGTGTTGGTGTGTGGCAATTGCTGGTCAGCACGGATTCGGTGGGCCAAAGGGCCTGTTTCTGCCCTGTATCTCTAATCAAGACTAAATGTGATAATGACTGCTCACTGCACACAGATCAGAGGTCCAGATAGCACAAGGATTGGACAGTTCTGCTTAATTATCAATTATATTTCTGGACGGATGGAATGTAAAAAATTCCAATAAATATTTGTTTTTAACCACTCTTTAACGGAGATGAGGAGGAACCTCTTTAGTCAGAGGGTAGTTAATCTGTGGAACTCATTGCCACAGAAGGCTGTGGAGGCCAAGTCTGTGGACATTTTTAAGGCAGAGATAGAAAAATTCTTGATTAGAACGGGTGTTTTCCTCTTCTTCTTGTGTATGGCGTGCACAGCCTCAAGTCGTAGGACAACTTGTTCTATTTGATCTTATTTGATTGTGCACACCAGGTTGATTGCATTCGCTGAAACTCGGCGGACCACGTGAAGGTTGCAATCTCCCACCCTCAAGGGTTATGGAGAGAAGGCAGGAAAATGGGATTGTGAGGCAGAAATCAGCCATGATTGAATGGCGGAGTAGACTTGCTGGGCTGAATGGCCTAATTCTACCCCTACAACGTGAACTTTGGCCCAACCTGTCAGGGAAATTACCAGACTACACAAGACTCTGAAAATTCAAAACAATTTTCTCTTCAATAATTGGCAATGCTCAAATGCCACTGACAGTGGTGCGGTGGGACAGAAAAACATAGCTTCAGTGCCGTGGGATTGTTCTTTAGCCAGTTTATGTCGAAGGGAGATTGTTAGATGGGAGTTAAAAGCTGCTTTGCTCTGTGTGTCCACACAGAGCACGGCCTGGAAATGTTTGATAGTCGCAGATGTCGCTGAGAGTGGGGAAAAAAAAAATCTATTTCCCATAAGCGGCACTCGTACCCATAATGAGCGTGAGTAAAATCATCCGCTCCCTAAGTAAAGATCAATATCTAACCTCGTGCTCCTACTATTCGCATCATTTATTATCCAATTTACAACTTTCCCCTTGATTGAAGTTAAATGTTAACTGCTCTTTCCCGGCCCAATCTCACCAGAGTGATAAAGTGGAATAAATTATTCATTATGATTGTAAGAAAAGCAAGGACTACGAGGAAAAAGCCACAGCCCATTATGGCCTCCCCATTAAAAGGCTTACCCCTTTGGCCTCCGTTTAGGCTATAACAATTTCCAGTTAATTGGTCATTTAGCAAGGCCATCCATTATAGTACCTCAACCAGGTTCTAGAATCAACAGCATCTCTAATGGATAGGTGTGGTAAATGACTGGTGGAGTCCATTGGTTCTAGATCCTGCTAATTATAGGTGATCGGTCATGGGGCCTATGGATCCTGAACTCTGGGTTCTGTCCAGCTTTCGATCCCATCGGCAGTTAAACTTGTCCAGTTGCAATTTGTTTCGTTTGTAAATCCAGTCAGATTCAATCCTATTAATTATCATGCATGCCATTGTTGGAGCCCATCA
Source organism: Okamejei kenojei (assembly GCA_035221665.1). Taxonomy (NCBI): domain Eukaryota; kingdom Metazoa; phylum Chordata; class Chondrichthyes; order Rajiformes; family Rajidae; genus Okamejei; species Okamejei kenojei. The sequence continues at coordinate 17,311,504 of CM069162.1, forward strand.
ATTATAAATTATCAGTTATCAGCTCTGTGGAGTTATTGATCCATTGGTTACAAAAATAAATCCGTCCAGTTAACTTAGTTTTGCGACACAGGACGGAAACAGTCCCTTTGGCCCGCTGGTTCCACACCATTGACCAGCAATCCCCGTACACCAGCACTGTCCTACACACCAGGTACAATTTACAATTTTTACCAAAGCCAATTCAGCTACAAACCTGCACGTCTTTGGAGTGTGGTAAGAAACCAGAGCACTTGGAGAAAACACACACGGATACAGGGAGAACGTGCAAACTCCATGCAGGCAGCACCTGTAGTCAGGGTCGAGCCCGGGCCTCTGGCACTGTAAGGCTGCAACTGTACCACTGGCCACAGTGTCGCCCCCGGCATTTATTGGGCATTTGCAGATTCTATCAATTCTAAATCGCTGGCCAACGATTCCGTTGACATAAATCTGAATTGCATGAGTCAGTTTCTGGTGATGCTGATGCAGGCAAGATTTGTGATGTACCTCTACCAAACCGTGGTGTACTGGCGCATATGACAATAAACAATTTCACTCAGTACAAGTGGAAGCAATAGAAGTTACATGAAAGTAAGCAGAATTTACAAAGACAGCCAAGCCAGACATGGTACATGTATGGTACGTACAGGTACATGATACAGATGTCAGAAGTAATGATGATTCGTCAGGAGAATGGGGTTGGGAGGGAGAGATCGATCAGCCATGATTGAATGGCGGAGTAGACTTGATGGGCCGAATGATCTTATTCCTTGTGAACTTATGAGAAGAGGTCAAAAGCATGCAGGTTTAAAAAGCAAAGGTAGGACAGACAATGAGGCTTTTATCTCAATGTAGATTGAGTATGGCTTGAAGAATTTGATGAATGGTTGGGTATAAAGAATGTGGAAAAATGTGTGTTAGGCTTGTTTCATGGAGTTTGAGATTCCAGGTCATACCAGCTCACAGGTAGAGTCGCAAAATATCCTCCCCCCCCACCTCTTTCTCTGTCCTGCCATTAACAGATCTCCTGCTATTCTCCGCCTCAATAACCCTCCTCATAGTGAAGGCTAGGAAACATAAATGCACAGGAATAAAATCAGTAGCGCAAGAATAAAAAATGGTCCAGAAAGGTGCCAGAGATTGTGAAAACAGAGCAGAAAATGGACGCAGTAGTTGACCTCTGAAACCAGCAACTCACCACTGGACAATCTAGCCCATTGTCCACAGAGACTGGGGCTTTACCCCAGGGAGCACTGCAACCAAGGCAAGTCCATGGAGAATCTTCCAATGACCCATTGCGTTGGTGATCATCAGAGAATCATTGAGGACATTCTCAGCAAGCACTACCATACCTCTGCTAAAGTGCAGAAATATGTGAACCTTTATGGTTAGAAAATGGAAGGAAAAAAAGATGATCAGCACAATACACCCCAAAGATACTCATCTTACATTATTCATAAGTGGAAGTGGTCTTTGCTAGGACGCTGATTGTTTGGGCTGATTTTAAGCACATTTTAAATCCAGCCAGACTTCAATGAACAAAAAAGCCAGAGGAACCAATGGGTCAGGCAGCATCTGTGGAGGGAAATGGGCAGCCAACGCTTCATCTGGACAGGATCCCAAGAAGGAAATTTCAGAATATAAACTAATTTTATTCATTCACATGGTGGGCAACTGAACAATTACATCCATAAGAGTGTGTCATAATTTTTTAAGTTCATAACTTACAGGAGCAGAATTAGGCTGCTCGGTCCATCATGTCCACTCTGCCATTCAATCATGGCTGATCTATCTTTCCACCCCATTCTCCTGCCTTCGCCTCATAATCCCTGCCACGTGTGCTAAACTAGAATCTATCAATCACCTCCCCAACCCCACCACCCCCATCTGTGTGTGTGTAAACCTGCATGAGTCTGTGAAGGCACATGCAGATCCACATTTTATTAATTTCCTCTTGAAATAAGCCCACCAAAGATGAGAACGGCGCCTGACTGAAACAACTTTTAATTAAATATTCATTCCAGTTGGCTTCAAATTGAATAAAGTGTATTGATGCGTCTCAAACTTTAAACTGAGCACACTGCACCGGGAGACTAGACTAATTCACTTATCTACATGTCATGCAATGATGAGCAATTGCTGTGGTAAGTCATTCCTGGACATTCCCTCTTCTCCCCTTCCCCGTCAGGCAAAAGATGTAAAAGCTCGAAAGCACCGACCACCAGATTCAGGGAACGCCTCTTCCCCGCTGCTATTAGACTCCTGAACAATTCTCCCATAAAATAGGGTGTAGTCCCAATCTTCCAACCTACCTCATTGCCAACCTTGCACATTTTCTCTGTGACTGTGATGCTGTAAAGCTGCAAAACTATATTCTACCCTCTGGAATCTTTCCCTTTGCACTACCTGTTGTACTTGTGTGTGGCTCAGGCTCACATGAATTAGTACATTGGGTGTACTCACTCATGTATAGCAAGATTTGACGGGATAACATGCAAACAGTCAACCTTCCTGGTCGAGACCCTTCATCTGGACATGATCCCATGAAGGGAATTTCACAATATAAACTAATTTTATCATTTGACATGGAGACAACGGAACAATTACGTACATGGGAATGTGTCATAAGTTCATAAATTCATAAGTTATAAGGCCAGTTGACCCATCAGGTCTACCTGCCCCATTCAATCATAGCTGACCTATTTTCCCTCTCAACCCCTTTTTGCTGCCTTCTCCTCATAACTGCTGATACCCATACTAAACAGGAATCTATCAGTCTGAAGAAAGGTCTCGACCTGAAATATCACCCATTCCTTCTTACCAGAGATGCTGCCTGACCTGCTGAGTTACTCCAGCTTTTTGTGTCTATCTTCGGTTTATGCAAGCATCTGCAGTTCCTTCCTACACAGGAATCCATGTAATCTGAGCCCACTACACCGGGTATCGACATGTCAGGCAATCTTTCTCTTTGCACTACTTGCTGTACATGTGTGTGGCTTGATTGTACACATGTATAGTATGATTTGACTGGATAGCACTAGTGCTGTGTGGAAGTGGCCTTTGCTACGAGGCTGACTGTTTGAACTAATTTCTACACATTTTAAATCCAACCACACTTTAATGAGCAAAAAAGCTGGAGGAACCAGTTTTTCATTGTATCTCGGTACGTCACAATAATAAACCAGTATTACACCAATGCCAAGTGGAAGATATGTCTAAGAGCAAGCTTCAGTCATATAGAAACATAGAAACGTAGACAATAGGTGTAGTAGGCCAGTCGGCCCTTCGAGCCAGCACCGCCATTCAATATGATCATGGCTAATCATCCAAAATCAGTACCCCGTTCCTGCTTTTTCCCCATATCCCTTGATTCCTTTAGTCCTGAGAGCTAAATCTAACTCTCTCTCTTGTCATGTCAGAGTCATGTAGCATTGTCCTCTACACTCCTAGCATCTGATGGAGTTAAACATGATGCATATTCAATGCTGGAATATTTATTGATGTTGGGGAGAAGATTACAAGAGATTTGTTAGTTAGATCAATCAGTGAGAGAAAACAAGAGTATCTCTTTCTTGTTACATTGCATTTGGTGAAATCGGGTGGGATTTCAGATCGTGGAAGGTGTGGGTACAGGAATCGTTATGTTTACTGGACTCACTACTTATACAATCATACTCTATTTCTCAGTAATACCTTACGCAGTTATAGCAGACAATCGGCAATAACAGACACCATCCCCCTCCCCCCCTCCCCGCCGGTCCATTATAACAAGGGTTCACTGTATAAAAAACTGCCATATTAAATGTACCTAGTACTAATCCTGCGTACATTCTTTCCTCCAATTGTATTCTTACTCCATGACAATTGGTGGTAGAATCATAAATTGTGCAGCATAGAAATGGGCCCTTCAGCCCACCACATCAATGCTGACCCTGATATCTATCTTTACTAATTCCACTTGCCGGTATTAATTCCATATCTCTTCATTCAAGTACCTATCCCGATGCCTCTTAAATGCTGTTACTATTCCTGCCACCGCCACCTCCTCTGGTCTTTGTACTAGTGCTGTCTAATGTATTCACGTCTCAGACCACCTCTTAACCCTCCTCCCTATCATCTTAAACCTCTACCCCCTTCAGTTTCAGGACCCCCCCCCCCCCCCACCCATGGGAAACACTGACTATCTACCTAATCCACTGATATTGCACTGGTGTGCAGTCTCTTGAAATTACAGGAGTATTTAGAACACAGTCATTATCACTTACAGTGGATGGCCTCTGCATGTGGAAAGTGCATCTATAAAAAGATCTAGCCTGCAACATTGCTGATTCTCAAGATTATCACAATATAAGATCAAATGTTACCTACCTATTATTTCTCTCAGTTCCTTATCTAACTTGAAGTTAGAGCCAAAATTAATTGCTGGCTTCTGAAATGTATTCTACTTCAGCACAACTTCCATTTAAGTCAATTATAAATTAGTGGTCTTCTTTTGCATTTAATGCATGATGGAGTCTAAGACACTGACATTGATCATAATTATAATATAATATTGGAAAATAGTTGCACACTTGGCTGAAGTTGTTGCTCCCTGGTATAAATTATCATTGCTGCCTGATTTATCGAACCACAGGAGTCAATAACTATCACCCTCACTGATTACAATTAATTAGGACAGTGAACTGTTGCAGGCAGACTCGGTAGAAAGTAAGGTGATGAGTTATTAAACAACCTGATTACAGTTTTTGACAGCACAAACTCCTGGCTCAAAGTACATATCATATTTTCTTGAATGGGGAATTTGAATGGTCCTTTCAGGATAGCAAGTTTGAGAGGGTTGCAGTACATTTTGTAGATGGCGCACACTGATGGTAAAGAAACTGGGGCAGCACAGTGGCGTAGCGGAGAGCTACTTACTGCCTTACAGCGCCAGATACCTGGGTTCGATCCTGACTATAGGTGATTGTCTGTACCAAGTTTGTACGTTCTCCCCGTGACCTGCATTGGTTTTCTGCGAGATCTTTGGTTTCCCCCCGCACTCTAAAGACGTACAGGCTTGTGGGTTAATTGGTATAAATGTATAAATGTAAAATTGTTCCTAGTGTGTTTTTTTGGTTAATTGGCCTGGTCTAAATATAAATTGTCCCTTAGTGTGTGTCGGTAGTTTTAGTGTGTGGGGATCGCTGGTTGGTGCGGACTCGATGTGCCGAAGGGCCTGTTTCCTCTCTAAACTAATCCAAAAAATTAACTATTTCTATTTATGGATGGGGTGTTAACCACATGGCCACTTTCCCATATTCTGTGTGTACGTTGCAGAGTTATTGTAAGTGTACTCCAGTAGGAGTAGCATGAGGAATATGCCACAGCATTCATTCTGGATAGGAGAAAGGTCTTGAGAAGTTGGGAGGTGAATCACTCATTGCAGAATCAGGTTGAAAGGTGGCACAGTGGTGTAGCTGGGAGAGCTGAAGACTTTCAGAGACCCAGATTATATCCTGACTTTGGATGCTGCCTGTGTGGGGTTTGCACATTCTTCCTGCGATTATGCGGGTTACCTCCCACCTCCCAAATGATACACAAAATTTACAGCATGCAAACAGGCTCTTCAGTCCAACTTGCCCACACCAACCAATATGTTCCATCTACACTAGTTACACCTGCTTGCATTTGCCCCATATCCCTTCAAACCCATCCTATCCATGTACCTGCCTAATTGTTAAACATTGCAATAGTCCCTGCCTCAACTAACTCCTCTGGGTAGCTAGTTCCATCCACCCACCACCCTTTGTGTGAAAAAATTATCCCTCCGATTCCTTTTAAATCTTTCCCCATTCACCTTAAACCTATGATGTCTGGGTTGGTGCGTTAAATGTCCATTGAAAGTTGCTGTTAGTGTGTGGATGAGTGGTAGAATCTGGAGGGAGTCGGTGAGAATGTGATGAGATTTAAAAATGGGATTCATGTAGGAATCGTGAAAATGGGTGGCTGAGAGTCTCTGCAGATTTGGTGGGTTAGAGGGTGTATTTATAGTCCATTTAAGCTTCTGTGATCCCAGATTGCTGTTGGTTTGGGAATTCAACAATGACACTGCCATATAATGCCTCATGTAATAAACCTGGTGCAGATTTGGAACTCACAGTCGGAAAAGTGCCCAAGGAAGAGAATCTGACCATGTTATAATACACCTGGATGAGCTCTTGGAGAGCAGGAGCGTGCAGGGCCAAGAGCTGAAAGTGGATCCACCTGAAGTCTATCTTTGCCTGAAGTGGACGTAATGGGCTGAATGGCCTCGCGGGTTGCAAATTTCAGACCCCATAAATCTTAACATTTAATGTGTACACATGTTAAATACAGTTTCACTTTTAATCACAGATTTTTATGGAAGAGTACAATCCATCTGCCCACTGTGCCTGAGTCAGGGATATTAGATAAGATATTCCCAGTACTTAGTCGACAACTTACAGACACCACTGAGTGCAAATCTACGTCTGTATGCTGTCTCAGTGTACTATTCCTACACATTTGTCCTTAACTAAAATTGTGCTGATACACAGTAATACTTTTACTGAGCTGTATGCAAATAAGGAATTTCACTGTCCCTCGGTACTTGTGACGTAAAGTACAATTGAACCATTCAGCCATAGGTGACGTCTGGGATTGAGACCCTCCTTCAGACTCCAAATTTAAATCGGAGTCTGAAGAAGGATCCCAATCCGAAACGTCGCCTACCCACGTTCTCCAGGAATGTTACTGCAGCATTATGCGTCTTATTTTGGAAAATATGCTCAACCTTAATAGTACCGTACTTTCCTGCTTTCCTGTATTTGGGTTAAAGAGTGAAATAACCTTAATTGAATAAAACTGTTAGATTGATGCTGTTTATCAATAATTTAATTTTGATTAGCACCTCACGTTCTATGCTTTAAAGTGCAAATTGAGACCACAATAAAAATGGAAAGTTATTGAGAGAACCACAGAAATAGACAACAAGTTCAGGTCTGCAGTTAATTTGATTGTTTAACATATTCTAGAGATACCGCACGATGCTTTCCATGCAATGAATTAGTTTCATGTGCATTCGTGGTTGAAAAGTAGGCATCAGCAGAGGATGTTTCTGCAGCAAAGGGACTTGACTGAATATTCTATCTCCGTCAAGTAACTGGATCAAGCAGGGATTAAGTTCCACGGGATTCTCACCCCATTCTTCTTCACCTCAATCCACTTTTCTGTTCCATGTTGGAGAACGAAACAGAAAGTTATGATGTGTAATCTATTTTATCCTTTTAACCTGAACTATTTCCTCAGTGTGTTCCAAATTCTAACCATTCTTTCAGATTAAACAAGTTCTTTCTGAAGTTCTCGTTGTAATTTTTATGACAGCTATACGTTCATACTCCCTAGTTTTGACATTTTCATTTCCTCTGAAGATATCCCATTTAATCCCAGCATAATTTTTAAAGACTTCTCCCATGCAGTGGTGAAAGTGGACAAATATTAAAAGACTAAGTGTAATGAGCTTGAGAAAGAAGTCATACTAGGTTACCGGAGGAATGACAGGTCAACTTTTGAACATCAAACCAAGGTAATTAGTTATTATTTTTATTTAGCAATACAACGTGGAAACAGGCCCTTCGGCCAAGTAAGTCCACACCGACCATCGATTGCCCATTCACACTAGGTCTATGTTATCCCACTTTCTTAATCCATCCCTGCAAGCTTGTGGCAATTTACAGAGACCAATTAACCTACAAACCCGCACATCTTTGGGATCTGGGAGGAAACCAGAGCTCCTGGTGGAAACCCACCTGCTCACAGGGAGAACGTGCAAACTCGACGCTGTCGCCACCCAAGGTCAGGGTCGAACCCAGCTCTCTGGTGATGTGAAGCAGCAGCTCTACCAGCTGCGCCACTATGCCACCCTTTAAAGATACAGCATGGAAACAGATCTTTTTGATCAACCGAATCTACACTGACAATCGATCATGCTAGTTCTATGTAATCTCACTTTCACATCCACTCCCTACACATTAGGGGCAATTTATAGTGGTCAATTAACCTTCTAGTGAGGAAGAGGATACAGAACAGGAGAGGTTAGTTGCATCAGGAAAGACCTACTGTACATGTCAAATGGACAGATCTCTGTACCTCTGCCTTTCTCTGCGTACATCGATCATCCAGCCTTCAGCTCTAGTTGTGGTAAAGCCTTGCGGATGGTGGAAAATGCCACATTATTGGCTGGTATTTTTGAAAATGTCTAGTTCCTGACACTCAGTTCAGTAGTTTATTATTAGGGCAACATGGATTGTGAGTTCAACCATAAAGGGAGGAGAGGGGCAGGATGTTTCTAGTGGTTGAGGGGTTATGAATAATGACCAGATGCTCAAGATAAATAGAAGGGACATTAAAATAAAATAGTAAGATTAAACGAGAACTTACCAGTTCGATGTTTGATCGTTATTTTATGAGGAGTAACGATGAGGGATTACGTGAAGAAGCCCCACCTGGCGCTTGATCGGCATACTTCAAAGCAGCGGCATGAAAAACACAGAACATAATAGCCGGAGTAAGATAGTAAGGCTCAACATAGATTTAGAACTACCAGATGATCATTTATTTTATGAGGGTCGGGAGTGGAGGGCACGTAATCCCTCATCGTTACTTCTCATAAAATCGGAGTCACGTGAGTGATTACGTGAAGATTTTGTAGCTTCTGTGTTTTTTATGTCGTAGACTCATTCCACATGACAATCTGGCTCAATCAACACAGTAATGAGCAAATAACACATTTTTTCCCTAACATTGCCTCAGTTTATGTGATAAATTTTTCCATTATAAAAGAATGAAAGTAATGCCCTTTCCATTGAAAGGCAAATTTATCACCAAAATATCAATTGATAATATAATTTGATAGTATAAACAAAGCAACAATTACAGAGAACCCAACCCTCCGTGTCCAATCCTGACACCATGACTGGTTCCTTGTAACTTTAATATTTATTTTACACCCTCCTGCGGCCTTGAATCTTTGCACGAGTGGCCCATCCTGTGCCATTCCTGTGAATGCATCTACCTCCTTAATGGAGTGATTTTCCACATCTCAATGTATAGTTCCACTGAGTTTTAAACATGTTTTAACCATCTAGAATATAATTATCTAGAACCATCAGTTTTTACTGATACTTAATGTGGTTTTTGGGTGTAATAGGTAGTGCAGTCTCACCACCACAGAGACTCTTACCTACTTTAACATATTGAGTCAATGTTGACCCACACACAATTTTTGGCCGACAGGATATGCTTAAATTTTACCTTGGTTCCAGCTCTTCTTGGTCTGCTTTGTTTGGTAAATTCATAAACATATAAGATAATGTAATCTGTAGCCACATACAATTATATAACGTAACATTTGCAATGTTTGCACTCTTATGCTGATACTAAAGTCATGAGCATTATTACTTTCAATGTTAATTTTTTGAATCATTGATAGAATTGGAGTCCATTGCCTAAGGCAAGTCAGGACTATGCTGATCTCCCAACTTCTGTATTTCAATATATATATATATATATATATATATATCCCTTTTTCATATCGGGATATTATGAATGAGCCCGATAAATTCTTGGTCAGCAATTTGTCCTAAATAGGACGATATACACTATGAGCCCTATTATTGGCTCAATCACTTAGATGCTGAGAAAAAAATGCAATCCACAAGGAACTCCCATATATCTAATATGATAAAATAACTTTTACGGTCTGCAAAAGACTTCCAATTTCTTATAAACAAAATATTGTTTTTTAAAACTATTTCTCCAAGTTGCAGGTATAACATTCCTTTTGTACATAATTGTTATATTGTTATATTAGTTAAAACATTCATAGACCTCTTTGACCGTCAAACTGTTATAATGGTCTCGTCAAACTTGCAGATAGCCAAATTCATATCTTCCTGCCATGGATGAATTTGTACAACAATAAATTACTGCAACTATGAGTCATCATAACTGGTTCAAACATCACTCTCAACATTAATGAGAACCATGACGGTCCGGTTTTGGGCCACCAAAGCGCCCCTGGCAGCGTCCTGCTACATTTTCATCAGACACTGCCTATCAGACAAAATGAGGAAAATAAAAGAACATCTTTCCTCATGTAATTTAGCGAAATGCATCCACCGCTCCTGCTCTCGGTTTTCCCATGAGAAACATTTGAGAAATCGGTGATTTAATCTGGACACAAACAGATTAATGGTAAGTAATCCATATTACTCACAATGTTTTTTCCCCATGATTTGTTGTCTGCGACAGTTGAACTAAAACATTTGATATTGATCTTACTTGACCCATGTGATTGATATATGCCACAGCCGTGGTATTGTTCACCTGATTGGACATGCACACTTTCATAGTAGAACAATAGGCATTTAATCCATAAAAAGCTCCTGATACTCCAATAATTAATACAAATGTTTGGAGAAAAAGTTTCTTAGGACAATCCATTTGCAATTCCCTAGTGTTATTGTCCGTAGTCCCCTAAACAAGGGACATATCAAATATTAACTTGATAAGAATAGATATTATACTTATCTTAGCCCAAATAATCACAGAAGCTATCCATCATCCGATAATACTTGCTTCAGTTTGCAATGGCTGCTAAGCTTATATATTTAAAGCAGCTTGTGGAACCTTTTCTATCCACCACTTTAATTCTGATAACGTATCCTTTGGTAATTGCATAGGCCTGTCAAAAGGCCTGCATATACTTATAATGCTTGTGTTTTCCCTTTTTTTACTCTTTTTTACTCTTTTACCTAAGCTCCTTATCGGATGGAGGGACAACGTTTGTCAACAAAGCAATGAGACATATTTGTAATATTGACATTTTGTTCCTCGGAAATTCCCCCCCAATATGGTGCTGAATTACTCCTAACCCCAGAATAGTAATTTAGGAATGATTATGAATGCCTAAAACATAGTTTTTATTGGATGGGTCAGGACCCTTGCCTCTCAACAGGCTTGTAATTGCTGCACTAATTTGCAGCTGACTCCTGATCAACCTTCCAATTTAAAATGTGATCAAGATAAACCATGACCATGCCCTCATTAGTGCAAGTGCTGATCTTCTTATCAGTGCAATTGTTGTTCCAAAATTATGTGAACAACATAGAACTAAGTTTAATCCATTAGACAATGTCTTAACTTGCAACAGCTGACCCATCTAATTAATTTCAAGCACCTGTAAATATGATAATAAATTGGTACTAAATACCAATCCTTCGAGTCTTATAGTAATGATTAACAATTTGTTAATAACAACTGTTTTGCAGTGTTGAAGATGTCCATTTTGATAAAATGTTTTTATACTGTAAAAGTGTATTTAAAATGATGTCCTGTATGGCTTTACCACCACATCTTCCTTTTCCCTGGGGAAATTTAGATACTAATTTTCTTACGTCTTCTTTATTGGAGATGTTTTGGGTGCAAACCTAAAATCAATTTTTAGGTTTTCCTATACAGGTGAACCAATTCCTTCTACATTTTTTTTTGTAGATCCTTTACACATTAAAATAAATCAATCCATTGTTATGCCATATCATTGATCATCACACACCTGTAATCTCCCACAATTGGAGATTTCATCAACTTCTTCTGTAACAAGTTTTTGCACCTCTTCAAATGTACATGAAGCCTTCTCTCCCCAACCATATGGGTTCACATAAGGCTGTGTCAGATAAATATTTATTTATTATTCTCCTGCCTTTGCTTTGATCCATTATCAAATCTTTACATTGCATCATAATTTTGCCAAAGTTTAATGACCAATAGTCTTTCCTTTGTAATCAATGTCTTTAATTTATCCTGAGGCAGGTTTACTCCATAATAATCAGGAGTTTAACATAACTTGGTCTGTTTTGACCTGCAAATCTAAAGTGCAAAATTGGTCCCAATAACAATTACATATATATATGGGTACCATAATCGGATTCACCGTTGATACCTTAATAAAACATAAAAGTTTTATCAATAACTCTGCTGTTTCAACCATAACAGCTTTGGTGAGAGACCAATTAATGTTGGTTTCCATGGTTCTTTCCATGGCCTCACTCCTTCATTCAGGTATCGTACTTAGTACACCTGTATGTATATTTGTGCTGTGGTGGACACCTTATGACCAGCCACCACTATCAATGCACCTTTAGGGTAAGTTTTTTCCATATTCTTTTACTGCCCTGGTACTCCTGAGTTTTTCCTCAAGGAGACTACCTCCAAAACAATCCGAGGTAGATATTCCCACATTGTTAAATCCCACCATATATATTAATATATGGAAACCCCTCAGGGTCTGTTTTTTGGGAATATTCTGGGCCTTTTTAAACCCTTTGATTGAATTTTTTATTTTTGGAGTCTTTCTCCATTAATTTTAAGCCATTTATCTTTTTAGTCTGGAGGCCTTTTTATTAGAACTTTTAATTCATGGCCTCTCTGACTTTAAAACAAAAAATCTCCTCCCCACTGGAGTTTTCCTCATAGCCAAAAGTTTGTGGAGCAACTAAAGTCTCCCTAACGGTAATTTTAACGGCCACCGGTATCAGATCCGGCTCCGCACTAATCTGCCGTCCCAATCGCTGAGTTTTCCCCCGGGACGCTTTTTAAACTCCGTTTTTTCCACCCGAAGTATTTTCTTTTCTTTTTAACTTTCAAACTCCGCTTTTTTCACCCGGAGTATTTTCTTTTTCTTTTAACTTTTAAACTCCGTTCCCCCCCCCCCCCCCCCCCCCCGGAGTATTTACTTTTATTTTTTGCTTTTAAATTCCGTTTCTTTTTAACTCCTAGTGGCTCTATACACCAGCCATGGAGTTTGGATATGCCCTGTAAGTAATGCAACTGTACTTACCTGCGGGCCCGTACCTGCTGCTGTAGAGGAGCTGCGCTCTGCAGCTCTTGCTCTGCCGTCAGCGTCGACGTAATGCCGATCAACCGCCAGGCGGGGCTTCTTCACGTAGTCACTCATGTGACTTCGAAAGTAAAATAAACATTCCCTCACAGAGAGGAAGTGGATTGCAGATTTCGGCCCCAGATGTACTTTGGGAGGCAGGAACAATGTTCATGTTGGAAACCAGATTGATTATTTTGTGTTATTTCATATTTCCTCGTGACATAGAAGAAGGTTGTTTAGCCCAGGCTTGCAGTTAGTCATTCCGATCAATCACATTGCCCCGAAGATAGACACAAAATGCTGGAGTAACTCAGTGGGACATGCAGCAGTATATCTGGAGTGAAGGAATGCATGACGTTTTGGATCGAGACTCAATCACATTGCCCCATTCATTTCCCCGTCTCCTACTCTCTCACATGCCCATCAATTCCAGCCTGGTTCTCCTGATGGGGAATATTTGTACTTAATACACTGATGGATGTTTGCTTTGACAATGGGAACAGATTCTATTTCGGCAGCTTGCAATCTTGTGGCACCCAGGGTCTGAGATAAAGGGATGGCACAGTGGGGCATCGGTAGAGTTCCTGCGTCACAGCGCCAGAGACCTGGGTTTGATCCTGACTACAGATGCTCTTTGTATGTTCTCCTTGTAACCGCTGCTCCGGTTTCCTCCCACACTCCAAAGACGTATAGGTTTGTGGCTTAATTGGCTTCTGTGAATTGCCCCCAGACTATAGGATATTGCTGGTGTGTGGGTGATCATTGGTCGGCACGGACTCAGTGGCTTTTCTCAGGGTGCTCAGGATTCCTTCCACACTTAAAAAAATACAGGTTTGTAGGTTAATTGGCTTTGAAAATTGCCCATAGTGTGTAGGATAGTACTGGTGTGCTGGCAATCACTGGCTGACACGGACTCAGTGGGCCAAAGGGCCTGTTCCACGCTGTTTCTCAAAAAAAATAAATCCCAATTCCTCTCATCTTCCTGTGAGATATTCTGTCTCTCACTCTTCTCTATCCACTAACTCCCCCTGATTCTCCGGCCACCAGCTCCAGCTACAGTGGTTCACTTTGGGATGTGGAAGGAAACTAGGATATTCTGTGGTGTTTGAATGATGTGGGTCAGCTGAATGTTTCAGAGTGTCCGTATCCATGGTGTAACTCCTCCGCATCTTGCTTGTGGGAAAATTCGTAAGATTTAATAATGTTCACATAAAAATATATTCACTCGCAATGGCCCTATTTTTGATTTGCTCAGTGCAGCAGAAAGCAAAGATGAAAGACCAAATAAACACACCCTCGTCTTCAGGTGAGTGCATCCCTCGGAAAGTGTAATTTGCTAGCCTTGGCTTACGAAGCAGCAAAGCTGATCTGTGCCTTTGGGGGTAATCACAGGAGCAGAGAGCCCTGGAACATGTCCTCTCTGCTCAGCATGGAGGGGAAACCCCAGACACATTCCAGGAGCAATAAGCGGATCTACTGCGTTAGGATAGTTTTTGTGCCTGATTTTACCACGGATACCATCTAATTTGGAAGAAAATGAGCTGAAAGTTGCTGAATGATACACTGCATTACAGCTCCATTATAAAGCAAAGTATTCTTATCTCAGGAGACCCAAGTTCCAATTCAACTCCGGGAAGTGGATGAAGGTTACTCTCCAGTGGTTGGTCAAGGTTACATCTGAAATTAATTCCATCAGTCTTCAGCCAGTTCCTCATTGATGTCATACTACTGCATAAAACCAACTCCATATGACGTTAGATAAATCAATTTTTGTGCAATATTTGTGGGATAATTTCACGACTTCGAATCAATTCATTTGGTAGATTTAATTGCAAGGTATTCACAGGAGAGAGTGTGGAGATTAGAAATGTCTTTTCCCCTTAATTCTTATTGGAAATTTTAAAGGCAGAGCATCGAAGGAATTGCAGCTGCCTCCAGTGATTACTTGTAGATCCGTCTTCCTCTATAAGGCCACGGCCCAATGATCTGTGATCTTAACACAGTGACTGTTAAAAAAAATCAAATAAGCAAATTACAGTACACTATTCAGGTCTGTTTGAGCTAAGGTGACTGATTCATCATTTGGCAAATTACTTTAAGTGATCCAAGACTTGTGAATGCCCTCATCAGTCATCTGATTCATTAGTTAACGTCATAGGAGCAGAATTAGGCCATTCGGCCCATCTTTCCCTCTCAACCCCATTCTCCTGCCATCTCCCCATAACCTTTGACACCCTATCCCTGTTCTCCAGAGATGCTGCCTGATTTGCTGAGTTACTCCAGTTACTTTGCGTCCTTTTTTGTAATCCAGCAGCTGCAGTTCCTTGTTTCTAGCATGGTGGAAGCCCCATTGTCAGACTGTGTCAATCTGTGCAGCCTTGACAGTACTCAGCATGCACAGAAAACAAAGGAACATGTATTTGTAAACTCATCAATGCAGTTGAGCACTGTTAAAATGTTCAAAGGTTCAAAGCATCAATGGTATTTTGTTGTCACGTGTACGGTGAAACTCGATTTACCATACAGTCATACTAAAAAAAAACCAAGACCCACAACTACATAACAGTTAACATAAACATCCACCACAACGGATTTCCCACATTCCTCACTGTGATGGAAGGCAATCTTCTTTCCTCATTATTCTCCGGCGGTCGGAACAGTCGAACCATCCGCAGCGATCGAAGCTCCCGCAGCCAGCGATCGAAGCCCCTATGTCGGGGCGGTCGAAGCTCCTGCGGCTTGGAGCTCCCGAAGTCGGTCCCTAACCGCAGGTTCCCGCGGTTGGAGCTCCAGGGTCAATCCCCGACAGGGACCACCAGCTCCAAGATGTTAAGTCTGCAGGCTCCCGCGTTTGGAGCTCACGAGGTCGATCCCCAGCAACAGTCCGCAGTGTGGACAGAGATATGATACGGAAAAAAATCGCATCTACATCAAGGTATGAGATTTTTTAAAGTTTCCCCCCCCCCCCCTCCCATATAAAACAAAGCTAAACACTGAAACATACATTTAACACATACTGAAGAAGCAACAAATGAAGAAAATGATGAGACTGAATGTTGGCGAGGCAGCCGTTGCGGCGCCACCCAGTAATTGTTCCACAGAAAAGAGGAATTAATGAGATAACCAAGATAAACACAAAATGTGGAGTAACTCAATGGGTCGGGCAGCATCTCAGGAGCAAAGGAATAGGTGACGTTTTGGGACGAGACCAGACTGAGAGTCGGGAAGAGGATAACTAGAGGTATGATAAGGTACAGAACAAATTAGAGCTGGCACCGATGTGTCAAGAAAGGTGGAGACCACAAAGGTCTATTGTTGGCTGTGGAAGAGGTGATAATGAAGTGATACAAAGAGTGAAACAAGTTCCTTGTCTGTTGTCAGTTGGAGGTCACGGGGACGTTGGTGATGGGCGATCAACCAAATGACCCTCCAATGGTGCTGTCTGTACGGAGTTTGTACGTTCTCCCCGTGCCCGCATGGGTTTTTCCGAGTGCTCCGGTTTCCTCCCACACTCCAAAGCCGAGCAGGTTTGCCGGTTAATTGGCAAAAATTGTAATTTGCCCCTAGTGTACGGGTGATCACTGGTTGGTGGGGACTCGGTGGGCCGAGGGGCCTGTTTTCACGCTGTATCTCATAAACTAAACTAAACTAAAAGATCACACTGGGGAGCACTCCAGCTAATGGCTCTGAAAAGTGTTTGTAAATCAGACAGATGGCGTAACATGGTAGCAAGCACTTTGATGAAAGAAATGACGAAACTCCTCTGTCAAAGAGCTAGACCTATTTCAGTTTTCAGTGCAGGTTCCCTTTAAATTCCCCTTTGCCTGTCGAAGCTGAACCATGTCATGTAGACAGTATGAGGAGAGAGCTATAATAAAAAATCAGTTCATGACTCCCTGAGTCCCTGTAACAGGCGAGCTAAGCTCCTTTACAGAACACTAGTTCGATCAACACTGGATCATTGCGTCCAATTCTGGTCACTTTACGTGTGGGAGGATTTGAATTATTTGAGGATTGCTGGGAAGATTTACTAGAATGGTTCTGGGAGTGATTTCCAAGTCCAAGATTTAATTGGAGAAGTTGCTGGGGTTATTCTACTTGGAGTGAAGGAGGTTGAACAGATATTATTGGAACTACATGTGCTCGCAGCAGGTTTAGGTAGATGGAGTAAAGGTGCCAGAGAGCACAAGTGTTGGCAGTAGGGAGTGACGTCTCTACATGAGACAATGCCTGCACATCACTTCACTCATACGGTCCGTTTCAGTGCTGTGTATTATTCACTCTCTCAATAACATTTTGCCCAGATTCTGTGCTCATGTCTACACAGTGAAGATTGAACCAAGCCTTCAAGATTCAAACACCATCAGACCATAGGACACAGGAGCAGAATTCGGCCATTCAGCCCATCAAGTCAACTCTGCAATTCGATCAGGGCTGATCTATTTTTCCCTCTCAACCCTATTCTCCTGCCTTCTCCGATAACCTTTGCTAATCAAGAACCTATCAATCTCTGCTTTAAAAATACCAAATGCTTTGGCCTCCACAGATGTCTCTGGCAATGGATTCCACAGATTCACAACCCTCTGTATAAAAGCATTCCTCCTCATTTCCATTTTTAAAGTACGTCCTTTTATTCTGAGGCTGTGCCTTCTGGTTCTAGACCCTCCGATTACTTTTCATCACTTCCTTATCTATATCTATGCCTTTCATTATTCAGTAGGTTTCAATGAGATTATCCCTTCATCCTTCGAAACTCCAGTTAGTACAGGCCCTGAGCCATCAAACGCTCCTCATATCATACTTGGGATCAGCAGTGTTACCACTGAGCCATAGCATGACACAGTATTGATGTGTTTCATCTTACAAAGATGCAACTCTTAAACTCTCCTACATCTAATTGTATTTTTTTTCTCTCTGCCAGTAATCTATCAGGAAAAACATAAAAGGCAAGTCAAATTCATTCTTGATAAATGAAATGTAAGCTATGTGTGGATTCTGCCTTCTCCCCATAACACCCGTACTAATCAAGAATCTATCAATCTCCACCTTAAAATATCCATTGACTGGGCCTCTGTGGCAATGAATTCCCCAGATTCACCACCCTCTGACTAAATAAATTCCTCCTCACCTCCTGTCTAAAGGTATGTCCTTTTATTCTGAGACTATGGCCTCTGGTCCTAGACTCTCCCACTAGTGGAAGTTTCAATGAGGCCTCCCCTCAACCTTCTAAACCCAAAACATCTCATGTCTGCCTCAGTAGAATAAAGTACACAGCATATTCAGCAGCACCAAATGATGGCCACAGATTTTCCTGGTCAGATTAAGTAAAAAATATTAGGCAATGGACTTTCTGGTCGAAACATTCCTAGTCTTTCCCAAGAGGTGAAGTTCTGCTCCTGGATCCATCTGGATGCAGTATGGAGATATTCAGTTGCTGTATCCTTCAACAGTGTGTATATTGGCAACTTGAAGATATTCTGCTAACAGAGCCTCAAATAACCAAACAAAACCTGCGTAACCTTCCACATTTTTTGCATTTCTTCCACTTCATTAATTTTTAATGATATGTTTCAAAGCTCTGTTTGATTTTGCGATGAATCAGATGATTGTAATCATCGCAATCCCAGTGGCAGCATGTGCAAGACGTTTCCTATCTTCATGCCATGCCTTCAAAGGGAAGGTCAATGGCAAATTAAATGGACTGCCTCGTTCCACAATAGTTTTTGTTCCATTTCCTCAAAGCCAACATGTGCGCTATAATCTTTTATAAATTTTATTCATCTGATTCATTGAAGTTCCTGTACATTAATTGTTTTCCTCCCTCCCGACCCTTCCTCCTCACTCTTTGCCATGTTGTATTTCTTTCATATCTTGGCATCGAGTTTCGTCAATGTTTTCAATGTGTCTACCAAGAGACATAAAAACAGAGGAAATAGGTGCAGGAGTCGGCCATTCGGCCCTTCGAGCCAGCACTGCCATTCAATATGATCATGGCTGATTATCCAAAATCAGTACCCCGTTCCTGCTTTTCCCCCATATCCCTTGATCCCATTAGCCCTAAGAGTTAAATCTAACTCTCTCTTGAAAACATCAATCCATGAAAGGAGGGAAAAGTTTAAACCTTGTGTTTCATCGTGGGTTTTCACCTGCATGCCCAGGTGAGAGCCATTTCAATGGCAACAAAAGGTTTTTAGGTCCTGCACAGAATACTAGTTAGACGAACACTGTAGCCTGACATCCAGTGCTGGTCACCTTAAGTGTGGGAGGATATGAAGACTCTTCAGATACTGTTCGACCTCCCGAATTCCTCCAGCAGTTTATTTTTTTCTACTCAAATTTTAAATTATGATTGGGTAGCATAGGAAAGAGAGTGTTTGCTGCGCACAAATTAAATATCTGGCATATAGTTATATCATCTTTTAAGTGAAATTATGGAACAGAAGGGCAGCATGGTGGCGTAGCGGTGGAGCTATTGCCTTACAGTGTCAGAGACCCAGGTTCGATCATGACTATGCTGCCCTACTTTGACCAAAGGAAGCAACTGACAGACAGGCGTTTTGTTGTGACTGAGGAAAACCTGTTTTTCTTTCAGCTTTCTGTGATGGAATTTCTTACTTCTCTGGTATAAATATTTTCAAATTGTACTCAGAGAAGACTTATTTTGTTCAGCATTGTGTAGAGCATTTCTCAAATACCCTAAAACAAGCAAGAACTCAATTTTGACTAAATTGTCAGTTGCTTCCTTTTGTCAAATTGGGGCAGTATGGGTGCTTGTCTGTACGGAGCTTGTATGTTCTCCCCATAACCAGCGTGGGTTTTTTCCGAGATCTTCGGTTTCCTCCCACACTTCAAATATTTACAGGATTGTAGGTTAATTGGCTGGGTATAAATGGTTTTTTTTTTAAATTGTCCCTCGGGTATCGTTCATGTGCGGGGAACGCTGGTTGGTGCGGACTTCGTTAGGTCGATGGGCCTGCTTCTGTGCTGCATCTCTAAACTCAACTCAACTCAACTCCCTTTCATGCTTATAACATTATACATCTACTTAGTTAATTGTCCAACTTGCTATCTATTAAGCACTGTTATTTCTTCTCCTAATACTGTTCAGCAACATCTCTTTCCTTTATCCCTGACAAAATCCTTTTGTTTCCATAGAAAAAGATTAGAGGAAAAGAGCAATTTAATTGCTAACATGAATCCGGCTGTTTTCGATTGGTTCCTCCATCATTCCAAGCTCAGTTCGTTCATCAACTGAGAAATATTGAGAGTACAAAAAAATTGACAATTTCCTGGATCTTACATGGAGATACACCAAGCAGAAGATTGATGCGTATATCACTTACATCATGTTTGGTTCATCAAGTGTACCTACAATCCAATGCCCCTCTCGCAAAACTCCATCAAACCTAAATCCGAAGTCTACATATACCACTGAAGTATCAGGGTCACTCTCCCGATCAAAACACTTTGAAATGCGTAGCAAGATTGTTCCATGTTCCACGTTCATGTTTTAAAATTTGAGCAAATCAGCTGTTAAAATAAAAAGCAGATATCTTCGGAGACTCTGGTATTAATAACATTCTGCTGGAACAAGCCTGAATTTGCATGGAGCCATCCTTTGATCCGCGCTGTCCAAGGCATCGTTACTGACAGAGGTCACTGAGCACGGTGTTCTGGTGCAAATCAGTAGAAAAATGCTCCCTGGTTCCCAGTCTATCACTTTCTCAGAAGATTTCAATTTCCTGTGATATATTTTGGAAAAACACCATATCTAGCCAGTTCTTATATATATTCTCACATATATATATATATATATATATATATATATATATATATATATATATATATATATAAAGAATATATATATTAATAATATATATATTAAGAACTGGCTAGATATGGTGTTTTGAGACGTTTCAGGTCAAGACCTTACTTATATATATTTTATATATATATATAAATGTTTTTATAAAAATATAAAAGTGGATATATATTTATAAATGGTTCTTTATGTTCACTGTGTGCATTGGTACTTTCTGTAATTTCTTGCAGTTTGTGTGTTTTCTATGTGCTTTGTCCATGATGAGTTTGCCTGGTTTATTGTTTAATAAAGATCTGTATTTTCTTCCTTTCATTGTTGATATTGCTTCTCACGTATTCCCTGTTCAACCCCTGTAAATGACCTGGCTGTACCATTTGAAAATAGATAAGAGTCAACGCTGAGATTCTTGTTACTGACGCAGAGTTAGAAAGAGCCAAGGAAGGGCAGCACAACCCAATGTTACCCACAATAAATATTATTCCATGTGGAACCATTGGAAGAATTAGCTTCTAAATGTAACCCCAACATAATTACATCCAGACCTAAATCTGCCTTCTGGAGCAATTTATTTGTTTGGCCTCATTAGCTTAAGTCAAAGGTTGCAAAGAATTTTAGAAGCCAAACAGTATGTAAAAATACCCAAGGTCTCCTGGGCTCCATTAGTCAATGTTATTGAGACCAGAATTAAATCTCCTCAAAATATATGCTGTCATTATTCCATTAATGTTCCTTTCATCTCTCCCTTCATATCCCTTTCACTGCTCTTTCCCTCTCCCTTTCTCTCTCCCCTTTATTTCTCCTCTCTTTCTCTCCCCGTCTCTTCGATCTTTCCCGTTCCCCAATCTATATATTCCTTTCCCTCTCCTTTGCCCCATTTTCTCTCTTCCGCATCCCCAATTGGTTTCCTCTCCCCGTCACGTCAACCTCACTGCTTTCATTCTCTTCCCCTCACTTACCCCTTCCCTTCATCTTCCCCTCATTCATTATTTCCCTCGCTCAATATCCCATCCATCTCCTACCTCCCTTCTGAAATCACTTCTGAAGTGAAGGAATATCCAATGATGGATGACAAATGCACATGATCTACGTATGCAGCAAATTGCTTCATCTTAGCCAGAGTGCAGAGAAGGGCAATTTTGTCATCCCAGTGCAGCAATACAATTGAGTATCAGTCTTCCAGCAAACTACAGTAGTCAGCGCTTTTCCCAGATTGCCACACATGGCTTCTGATATTGGTAGTGAGAGTCTTCACAACTAAACTTGGATATGAAACTTTTTCACAATTAAATATTCAACGTCCATTTATCAAGCATTGAATAGTCATCCCCAATATCTTGGGAAGATGAAGCTTTGAGGAGTTAAGCTCTGAACATACTCTTGTTATAAATGCAAAGGTTATTGTCAGATGTGTCATATCGCAACTAGGTATTGACAAAGATCCAAACATTTTCACGCCAACATTGCCCAATGATAAACAAAGTGAGACACAGTTAAAAACAAAGCCAGCAAAGATTTGGAGGTTGCCAACATCTACTTGAAAAGTAATTCACTTGCAAAGTAAATTAGTTTAGTTAAGAGACACAATGTGGAAGCAGGCCCTTCAGCCCACCTGGCCAGCATTTCACCCATGCACAAGTTCAATCCTACACACATGGGATAATTTTTATAGGAGCCAATTAACCTACAAACCTGCACCTCTTTGGGATGTGGGAGGAAACCAGAGCACCCAGAGAAAACCCACGAGGTCACAGGGAGGACATATAAACTCTGTACAGATATCATCCATAATCAGGATCAAACCTGGCTCTCTGGCACTGCTAGGCAGCAACTCTACCGCTGCGCCACTGTGTCACCCTATAAATACCTGTAAACTTTGTCAAGAAAGAGCAGCAACTTTCCAGTCTACATGGTTTATGGGATAAAAAACAACAACCTGAGACCTGAGGTTGGTCATTACAGCAAATGGCAACCATATCCAAAGGGTACTATGTATCAACAGTATTGATGATCCTGTTCTCGTATCACATATCCTGTACGGGAACAGAAGGTTGAAGGAGGTTGGAGACTGAAGATAATTGAGACATTTTACTTGAAATTATTTTTTTCAATTCTCACACTGTCGTGGTCCAGTGAAAGATATTGGTATGGATTTTACTAGATTGGGAATAGTGTTACTTCTTGCCGCAAATGTACTGTTATAAATTAATCTTCTTATTATCTTTGGAGACATTTCTGGTCTTACAGTGCAAATAACAGAAACTTGAAACAGAATCCATCACACTGACTGACGTTACATTAGCCTGAATTCAAAGGAGCTCCAACTGCAGCAAACTCCAGGAGCAAGCATTGGGAATGCACCAACATCAGAAGGCAGGAAATAGCATGCGGCTACAGCTCAGAGAGGCTGGCATTGTTACTAGAAGCAGCCAGCCAGTTGCTGTGAGAAGGAAGAGGTTGTAACCAGGAGCATCAGCCAACGGTCCTCACAGCCTCTCACACCTGACATTGCAATGGAGGATTTTCCTTTTTGATCTGGTGTGTGTGTCTGTCTGTGCGTTTGGGTGTGTTTTTGCGTGTGTGTATGTGTGTTTATGCGTGTGCGTGTGTGCATGTGTGCGTGTGTGCATGTGTGTGTGTGTGCATGCTATGTGTGAGTGTGTGTGTGTGGTGTATGTGTGTGTCGTGTTTGTGCGTGTGTCGTGTAAGTGTGTCCGTGTGAGCATGCTTGCAATCGTGTGTGTGTGCGCGTGTGTATGTTGGTTGGGGGGAGAATTGCACATGTTCGGGGATGCATTGCCTAGGAACATACATTTGAGCTTGTGACTTTCTTGTTAGGACATAGATGAGAGCTATTCAGACCATCGAGTCCTTGCTAGCTCCCAGCACAAATTACATCCTTCTTCTTTTGCACTGTGATTTACCCATTCCCACATTCCCTCTAACTTCACCTTTTAAATCCGATGCTAGTACTAGTACCGACACCTAGTGGTAATTTATGTGCAGACGAGAACCATACAAACACATCTTTGGGATGTGGGAAAAAACAGAGCACTTGGAGAAAACCATGCAGTCACAATTGATACAATGAAGGATATCATAACAGAACACCTTGAAAAGAATATTTGGATTGTGCAGAGTATGTATGGATTTTTAAAGGAAAAATCATGAATGACCAATTTAATGAAGTATTTTGAGGATATGCAAGAAGCTGCCCAGAGGTGCCATGGTGCATGCCTAGTGGGGTAGGCGGTTGACAGGACCCGCTCCGAAGGCTTGTCGGTCTTCCATCTTTCTTCCCCCCCACTCCTGCAATCAGTGTGAAGAAGGGTCTCGACTCAAATCATCACCTATCCATGTTCTGCAGAGTTACTGCCTGACCTGCTGAGCTACTCCAGCATTTTGTGTACTTCCTTGGTAAAACAGCTTCTGTGGTTCCCTGTTTCTACATATGAGTCTGGGCCCCAACTTTTCAAAATGAGATGGCTCAGGGAGCCAAGTATTTCCATCATTGTTGCTGATGATAGTGAACTAGGCAGAATTGTGAGTGTGGAGATGGATTCAAAGAGGCTTCAAGGGGACATGGACAAGCTGAGTATAGTCACAAAATGCTGGAGAAACTCAGCGAGTCAGGCAGTATCTCTGGAGAAAAGGAATGTGACATTTTGGGTCAAGACCTTTCTTCAGAACAGAGAGGTAGATCTGAGTGGTGGATGAGAATATGTCATGGAATATACAGGTAGTGTGGAAAAAAAATGAAGGTGTCCACTTTGTTTCACATAACAGGAAACACAGCGCATTTGAAAATAGTGGATGATTGAGTCGGTCGATTTTTCATGAGGGACTAGGTGCACTTGAAAAACTTGTTCCAGCTTTGATTTCTCATCTGCATTGCACACACTAAATCCAGCTAAGTTCCAAGGATGTTTCTGGGCACCATTATAATATGTTTTGCAGTTGTTAAACACGGATCTGCTATTTTATATTTGAAGATCAACTTACTCAAGACATTATGCCTGGTTATTTTTTGGCTCTTTGTTGCTGAATGATAATTGTTGTAACCATTAGACTGTCTGGACATGCTCACCATGAGCCACACCCAATGTAATTCTTATCCTCACAGTAACTGCCAAAGAAAACTGCACGCCAATTGAAGACCTTGAAGGACTCAATTTTGTTTTAGTTTAGTTTAGTTTAGACTTTTGAGATACAGCGCTGAAACAGGCCCTTCGGCCCACTGAGTCCGCGCTGACCAATGATCCCCACACACTAACACTATCCAACACACTAGGGACAATTTTACAATTTTACCAAAGCCAATTAAACCTACAAAACTGTACATCTTTGGCGTGTGGGAGGAAACCAGATTACCCGTAGAAAACCCACGTGGTCACAGGGAGAACGTACAAACTCCATACAGACAGCAACCGTAGTCAGGATTTAACTAGGGTCTCTGGCACGGGGTCGGGGACCAACTCTACCGCTGCGCCACCAAGCTGAAAATGCAGCTTGGAAGGAGTTAAATTCACAGGTTGGCAAGGTAAGGAGATTAAAACTTAAACAGCCCATCTATTTCAGGCTCATGCAGCTAATAAAATATAATTTAACATTTTAATGATTAGTCATACTCATTAACAAGTCAATTCATTTGAAATCAGCAGGATTCATTATTAAACCAATGAATTTTCCAGTCTAACCTTGTAGCTAAAATGCCTCATCCCTGGAATCATTCCAGTAAATCTCTTCTGCAGCCTGTGTCCAACCTAAAGCGTGGTGATCAGAATTGCACCAAATGTTCAAGTCATGTTTTAACTAGTGTTTGAGAACATTTAACATTTCCCTTCCTTCCTCACCCTACTTCCCCTCTGGCTTTAGTGCCTTTATATGACAATTCCCAGGATCGCATATGCAATCGCTGGTCCTGTCACTTCCAAATATTGATGTACAGGTACACTTGGTTTCTCTGTTCCTGCACACCATTCAGAACTCTATTTGATCCATGCTGCCTCTGCTTATCGCTTCTGCCATAGCATGTCGCTTCCCACTTCCCTTCATTAATGTTCACCAGTGACCTTCCTGCCCAGTGCACTACCCTGTCTACATCCTCTCACAACTTTTTAATTAGTCTGCTCACTTTCTACGACGTCCCCTCTTTCAACCTTTGGGTCAACAACACCTTTGGAAATTTTACTCCACGCGCACCCATCTCTAAGTCATTAGTAAATGTAAAATGAACAACATTCGGTGCACCATTTCCTAGGGGACACCTCTGCCTTGTGTCTGAAAAAAATCACTAAAGCTCTTGACCTTCTACCTTTAAGCCAATCCTGTTAATGACTTCTTAGTTCCATTGACCTCAGTGTTGCTAACCTTTCATGTGGAACTTTAAAAATATCTCTTGAAAACCTAAGCAGATGACATCTACTGCATTCCTGTCATCAACCTCCTCTTATGCCTACTCAACCATCAAGTTAGTTGAACATAATTTGGCTTCATAAATCAATGCTGGTTCTGCTTTATTAGCTCTAACCTCTCCCAGAGCACCATAGAAAATTTCACTTAATTTTGTTGTTAAAAGCTTCTCCATGAATGAGGTTGACATGACTAGCCTGCAGTTGCCTGGTATGTCAGTGCACGTTTTTAACAAGATTGTTACATTACATCTCCAGTGTGAAGAAGGGTTCCAACCCAAAGCATCACCTATCCATGTTCTCCAAGAATGCTGCCTGACCTGTTGAGTTACTCCAACACTGTGTCAAGTTTTTTTACATTTTCATCTGGCTTTTTCCAGTCTTGTGGCACCTTTCCTGAATCTAAAACTGAAAGGATTGGAAGATTGTGGCAAGTTCTTCTGGAGTTTCTTCCCCCCACCCCTACCTTCCCCCAATATATATCTTCAGTCTTCACGTGTCATATGAGGAAAGATTGAAAAGACTAGGCTTGCATTCACTGAAGTTTAGAAGGATAAGGGGGGATGTTATAGAAACATATAAAATTATAAAAGGACTGGACAAGCTAGATGCAGGAAAATTTTTCCCAATGTTGAGTGAGTCCAGAACCAGGGGCCACAGTCTTAGAATAAAGGGAAGGTCATTGTGTGAGAAAAAACTTTTTTTACCCAGAGAGTTGTGAATTTATGGAATTCCCTGCCACAGAAGGCAGTGGAGGCCAAATCACTGGATGGATTTAAGAGAGAGTTGGATAGAGCTCTAGGGGCTAGTGGAGTCAAGGGATATGGGGAGAAGGCAGGCACGGGTTATTAATAGCGGACGATCAGCCATGATCACAATGAATGGCGGTGCTGGCTCGAAGGGCCGAATGGCCTCCTCCTCCTATTTTCTATGTTTCTATGTATGGATCACCTCCTTTCTCTCTCAATGTCCCAACCTTCTCCTTACTACCACCTTACTATTTACATGCTTGTCAGATGTGCATTTGGGAGCCAGCGGGATGGATTTGTCAGTTGCAGCCGGGACCGGGGCATGTCCACATGTCTTCTCTCCCCAACTCCAAGCGACGACAATGAGCGAGGGCTGGGTCAAGCTGAGCAGAGCTGGGAACAGTGATCAGACTTACTCGCTCAGTCCATCTAGACCTACACGATACTGGCGTTTCTGTCCTGGACCTCCTTCACTGTCTGATTGAGACCAAAGGCAAATTGGAGGAACAGCACCTCATATGTTGCTTGGGTAGCTTACAATCCAGCAGTAATAATATTGATTTCTATAACTTCAGTTAACCCTTGCTTTCCCTCTATCTCTGTCCTTCCTCCACCCTGGTTCTCCAACTAGTTTCACTGTCCCCTGATTAATTTTGCTGTTCGTATGCCTCATTATCACCTTCCCCTCAGCAAGCAACAAACCATCCTACATTTCCTTGATCGCCATCTGCTTTGATCTGTCATTTTCACACCTCGCCCTTCCATATCTCTAGTTTTCCTCTCTCCTGACTTCAGTCTGCAGGGCCTCGAACCGAAACGTCACGCATTCCTTCTCTCCAGAGACAATACCTGTCCCGCTGAGTTACTGCAGCGTTTTGTGTCTATGTTCACACACTCACTCACTGAGTGGCTGGCGGCCACTCTTCCCATGCCTGCCAGCTCTCCCAACACACTTGTTCCTGCGATCCTCTTCCACCCACCCTTCTCGTTCATTTTCCGACTTACAACGTATAGAATCATCGAGCAGTGGGTGCCTGCAACACCGTGTATAATCCTGGCACATCTGATTCCCCCAGAGCTGCTGGAACCCTATGGAGAGAGAGGCCTGATCAATTTTCGCAACACACAAAGTGTGATATGCGGGGCGCAAGTAAGCGAGACGATGCTCAAGGTAAATGAAGCAGTTTAACCAATGCTTAGGGATAGTGCAGACTGAGCTGAGAGCAAAGAAAGGTGGGTCGTCGGAGTGGGACTTGGAAAATGTGAACAAGCCATTTAAAGTCCTGCTTCACCCTTTTGATCATGAAAATTCAATCCTATCACTCCCTGCCTTAAATGTTTCTGTTTTGCTAAGTGTTCCCTGTAATCCGATTTCATCTGGTTCGTTTCAGCATGTTCCAGCTGTACCAGGGCTGCAGAAGAGATCAGTAAAGTCTGTGCTGTTGTCGACGTTACAATATTGCCTTGCAATGCAATGATCTATCAGTATCGGCACTGTGCCACCAATCTTTGGAATGACATCTCTCATTTAGGCTGTCTTTGATCAAATTGTGTTGAGAATAAGCATGTTACCATGGAAGAGCTCTCTCCCCCCCTTTCTCTCTCTCTCTCTCTCTCTCTCTCTCTCTCTCTCTCTACATGCTCACTGTAAATGGCTCGATTGTAATCATGTATTGTCTTTCCGCTGACTGGTTAGCACAGAACAAAAGCTTTTCACTGTACCTCGGTACTCTCTCTGATCATCATTCCACTTCACTTTTCTGATCAGTGGTGTTGATGAGCTTTCATGAGGCTTGGGATCATCACGCCCTCCTGCCAACATCCAGCGATGCATCAAATGGCACATCTAGCTTTGTCAACAGTTGTAGCTAATATAACCAGGCAGCATTCTGGGACCTTTCTGCACCCTCACCAAAGCCTTCATTTCCCTCCTGCATTGGGTGAGCAAAACTGCCTTAAATACCATAAATGAGGCCTAACAAAAGTACTATGAAGTTGTTACATGACTTCCTGACTCTTATACTCAGTGCCCTGACTGATGAAGGTAAGTATGGCATTTGCCTTCATTACCATTCTATCTCCTTGTGCTGCCACCTTTGGGGAGCTGTGGACATGGACCCCAAGATTCCTCTGTGCATCATTGCTCTTAAGGTTCTTGCCATTAACTGCATAGGTTCATTGTAGGAAGTGAACATCCACTTTTTCCCAGAAAAGAGGATTCTCAATCTCGAGGGCCTGGGTTTTAAGGTGAGAAGGAATAGAGTTAAGTGGGACCTCAGGGACAAAGTTTTCATTCAGAGGGTAGTCCATATCTGAAATGAGGGGTCAGGCCCAAACAGAGGGAAATGGGACCAGTTCAGGAAGGCACCTTGTTCAACATGGACATGTTGGGCCGAAAGCCTGTTTCCATGGTGTATGAATGACTCGATGACTCAAAAACACATTTCTCCATTAAATGTAGAACACGCTCAGTGCAATTGCTCCATAATATGGATCTCTCCTCTCACTGTGAGTTTGCTTTAAGATATTTCGCAGCATTAAACAACGGAATACTTCTTCAGATGGCAAATAGTTTTGCTTCTCTTGACAAAGTAAACCATTCAACAGTGTTTATTCGCAAAAACATTATTTGCAAATGCGAACATAACGGATGGGCCATTGATAGAGACAAAAAGCTGGGGTAACTCAGCGGGACAGTCACCATCTCTGGAGGGAAGGAATGGGTGACGTTTTGGGTTGAGTCCCTTCTTCAGATGGACCATTGAACCATTTAATAGAAAATTTGGTTTGGATCCAGTTCGCAGGGGATTCATCAAACATACCAGTCAGCGTGTAATTCTCTGGATTCTCTGTATGGAACTCGAGGAAACTAACCCATCCTGTTCCACAGCAAAAGTACAATAAGCACTTTTTATTAATTATATTCATTCACCTGATCTAAATTGCCTCCGAGATCAACCAAAAGATAAACAGAAGTGCCCAGCAAAAAAGGAACAGTGGGTTTGAACACAGACGTTTGAAAAGCATAAGGGTATGTAGTTAAGAACAGAGGTTGGATCAACCTCTGTTATCCTGTGAAATTAAACAGCATTGCAGCAGAGAATTAGGTTTAGTTTTAGTTTAGTTTAGTTTAGAGATACTGCACGGAAATAGGAGCTTCAGCCCAGCATGTCCACACCAACCAGTGATCCCCGCACACTAGCCCTATCCTACACACTAGGTACATATTACCATTTTACTATTTTACCAAAGCCAATTAACCTACAAACCTGTGCAAGAAAGAACTGCAGATGCTGGTTTAAATCGAAGGTAGACACCAAATGCAGGAGTAACTGAGCAGGTGAGGCAGCATCTCAGGAGAAAAGGAATGGGCGACGTTTCGGGTCGAGACCCTTCTTCAGACTGATCTATAATGGGTGACGTTTCAGGTCGAGACCCTTCTTGAGACTTATCTAATGGGCGACGTTTCGGATCGAGACCCTTCTTCAGTCTGAGCACCCGGAGAAAACCCAAGCAGGTCACTGGGGGAACGTACAGATAGCACCCATAGTCAGGATCGAACCTGGGGCTCTGGAGCTGTAAGGCAGAAAATCTACCATTGTGCCACCGTGCCTGTGAAGTAAATGTAAAAGGTAAATGGTGTGAGCTGGAGTGGAGGTGGGGTGTTCTGCCAGAGTTAAAACCAACATTATTTCTTGTAATAATATTTTTATTAGAAGTAATCCATCAGAACAACGGTATAACAACTTTTCAAATACACAACCAACTTATTTCAATAAGTATACGAATGTTACGAATAATTCTTAGAAGCTTCTATTTTTTTAGAAAGTAGAAAAAGAAAAGAATAGATTTTAATCAATAAGAATAGTGATTAAATAATAATTTTGATTATATAGAAAAAGAAAGAGAAGAGAGAGAAAAAAATATATATGTGTACATTCTTGTTATATATATTTAATTAAAACAAAGTATTATATATATATTAAAAAAAGAGATTATAGTATACATCTTAATAGTGAATAACACAATTACAAATAGCGATATCCCCAACATTATTTCTTAACTACTCTCACAAAATAACTTTACTTTCCCGCTACTGTTAGTGGGGCCTTTCTCTGTGTAATATACAATCTAGATCCCTATGTTAGAGAGGTGACATCCCTTCAAATGCTTCTATCAGTTTATACAGCATTTTGACACTTTTTCAAATCAAGGTGAGTTCACTGCCATATGTACAAGTTTGCTGGAGCACTTGTGCAATTAAAATCTTGCCTGCAGAAGCATCACAGGCACATCCTCAAACACACAAAAACAATAAATTATACATAAATTGCACGTTCAATTTCCGAAAAGAGAGAAGACTGCGTAGAAAAAAAAACAAGACATACCGTGGCTATAAAAGATGCCATGTAAATGCTTGTTCTTCTCTCTCTGTGGCATGGATCTGAGAGTAGGAAAGTACTGCCAAACAAACTCCAGACCAGAATCCAGGTTGGATTCACTCCAATGTGATATTGGCAGGAGAAATGAGCTGATGAAACTCCTTACAATTAGACTGTGACAGGTGGTTTTGACTGACGGGGCACAGTGGGACTTAAAGCAACAGCCATCTGGAAACTTGCATGACAACTAAGCAGCCAATATAACAATAGGTGGAATTATCCTTTCATGATATAAGAGAGAAAATGCTATCCTGGTTATAAAAGATGAAAGTCTGTCCAGCTTGCTCTGCCTTTGGGCTTTCTGTGTGAAGCTGAGCCTGAGCTATGTTTACTCATTTCTTGGCCATGGGAGAATGCTGTGAATGGGCCGTCACTCTGAAGGCCACACAGACGGCCACAGCACAAAATGCCAGTCGTTCTACCGCTTCCGGTAGGACCTCCTGTTCAAGGAGAGATGCGCGTCCTTCAGCAAGTCGAGAGGGAGGATATAATTGCCACAGAGGGAGTGCACCAAGGTTTATCAGACAGTTTCCAGCAACATTGGGACTTGACGTTTGAGGAGAGATTCGATTCACTAAGTTTGTATTCATTGTACTTCATCAGAACGGGGTAGAGCCTAATAGTAAGATTAAATGAGAACTTACCAGTTTGAAGTTTGATCCTTATTTTATGAGGAGTGACGTTGAGGGATTATGTGAAGACGCCCCGCCAGGCGCATGCGCGTCATACTTCAAAGCAGCGGCGTGAAAACACAGAAAACAAATAGCCGAAGTAACATAGTAAGGCTTTTAGAAGACTAGAACTACCAGATGATCTCTTAGATTATGAGGGTGGGAGCGGAGGGCACGTAATCCCTCAACGTCACTCCTCATAAAATAAGGATCAAACTTCGAACTGGTAAGTTCTCGTTTACTATTTTACTTCGGAGTCACGTGAGTGACTACGTGAAGATTTCAAAGCTCTGTATTTTCATGCCCTAGATGCACACCATACGACAATCTGCTTCGGTTGACACAGTGGGGAATAAATAATATATTGAACATTGCTTCGAATTATTTAATAACTATTGTTAATAATAACAAACACAGGAATAACCCCTCTGTCTCAGGGGAAATTACAAACAATGATAGAAAACAAAGCAAATGAATTAAATGGAACCCAAAACAGCATGCCCAAACCGTGGCACTGTCTGTACAGGTTTGTCAGAAAATTGAGAAAATGTTGCTTCGCGAGACCATCCTGCGGCCTCGAAGATTTGGTCTAGCGGCACGTCCTGAGCCTTTGCCGCGGAGGTTGATGCCTGGTGGAGTGAGAGTTAAAGACATGATTGTTGACTCCAGCATAATTGAGAACCTGTTTCAACCATCTAGAAATAGTTTGTGCTGACACTCTTTTATATGGCTTTTTGTGACTAATGAGCAGTCCTGTCTCAGAACTTCTGAGACTCCTTGTTACCTTAATATATTGGTTTAAGTGTTTAACTACATATAACATTTGGTCAACAGGATAGGCTTTAAACATCACCTTGATTCCAGCCAGGCCGGGCCTGCTTTGTTTGATTAAATCATAAACATAGAAGGTAATGTCATTGACAGACAAATGCATACAAGGTATTCGTAACAATTGTAATGTTTGTACACGTTGTGCTGAAACCAGCGCCATTAGCATAACCACAGTTAGAGTTAATCTCTGCATAAATAATGAAGTAATTGGAGCCCATTGCCGAAGCATTGTGAGAACAAGACTGATATCCCAGATTTCTGTATATCGAGGTTTCGGAGGGTTTTTATTAAAAAATCCTCATAAATCGGGATACTAACGGATGAGATACTAATAGGATGTTGTTCTGAAAACTGCCCTAAATAAGAGGACAACGCCCTCTGAGCACTGGTAATGGCACTATAACTCAGGTGCTCATCAAAATGCAACTTAGCAAGGAACTCCAACACATCACATATGGTTGCATTATGATAAGACATATTGGATTGTACACAGAAACAGCTCTCATTTCTTTTTGTGAACCATATATTGTTTTTTTTTGTGCTATTTCGCCAGCCTGCAGTGAGAACCGCCATGGCCCTGTTCGACAATCCAAGTCCTTGGAATTGTCTGGTCAGAACCTGCAGACCAACAATTAATACGGTCATGTAAAGGGTGACTTCCTCCTGTAACCGGATGCACCAACAAATTACTGCAGCTGGGAATCATCATGAATGGCTGAACCATCATTGGAAGCACTGATGGGAAACATGGTTGTGATGGCCAATCTGGGACCACCAAAACACCTGTGGCGGAGTGTCACTCTATTGTGGTGAGGCATTTTGGGAGGAGCACGAAAAAATGGAGGAATTGCATAACATTTTAGTGCCCCCAATGTAACGAGACTGCATCCACGGCAACTGCACCTGGATCTGGCTTCCATGAAACATATTTAGGCAACTGGTGATGTAATCTGGATGCAACCGATCAAAGTCTGGCAACCCAAATCGAGTGACAATTGTGTGACAAAGTTTAGAATTCAACATCCATTCTATATTGGCATGAAACATACTCGACCTATGGTCAGCCACCACATTGTCTATAGGTGGTGAATAAATGGCTGAAACGCAGATATGCCTTGAAATACACCAATGCCACATGACGGTAGACCAGTTAACAAATGATACTGATCGTGCTCCTCCCATATGATTAATATATGCCACTGCTGTGGTGTTATCAATCTGGAGTTGAACGCGTAAATCCTTCATTGAGGAGCAATATGCCTTTACCCATAAAATGGCCCCAATAATGCTAAATAATTTATCCCATGTGTGTGGCAAATCAACCCTTTGTGTTCATGCCAGCTACCCCCACAGCTAGACTCGGTGTCCGTAGCCCACCCCACCCCCCCCCACCCCCCACCCATCCGAGAGCGCTGACATCAGTCTGGAAGATTAGTGAAGGGTCTAGTACCCAAAATGTTATTGGTAGCTTGATTAGCATTAACAATCCACCACTGCAATTCTGCGAGAGCTGTGGTTGGTAACTGCATAACCCGATTTCTAGTGCTAGTTCATGTGCTCTCTGCAAATGGTGATAATGCAAAGGCCCGAAATGTACTTCAGGAAAACCTGCTACCCATTTCCCAATGACCTTAGCGACTTCTCAGATGGAGGGATAAAGTTTTTGTGGGAGGCAAGTACAGACATCAACATCATCGACAACCTTGGCTGTTGGTAATGTTACTGTTATAGCAACGGAATTAATAAGAAACCCCAAATACTCAATATTTTGGGTTGGCTGTAACTTGGACATAGTTGGATGGAGCAACCCCTAATGACTCAAGCACATTTTTTGGTTGCTGCAACTGATTCTTCAGCTGACTATTTAGTGTTGCTGATAATTAATATATCAGCTAAATAAGCCATTACAATGTGATGATGGCCCTCAATAGCACCAGCACAGGTTTTAACAATTTAATAAATAGCCTTGGTGCTGAACTTAATCCATGAGTCAATGCTTTGTATTGCCACAGCTGTCCCATCCAATTAAATTTCAAGTACCTGCGATAATGAGCATGAATTGGCAGTGAATAATACACATCTTGCAAATCAATAGTTGCCACATAACAGCCCTGTGATAGCAGCTGTTTAGCAGTAATGAAGGTGTCCAGTTTAAATTCCTATAGAGAACTGAACTGAAGAATTTAAGTGATTGAGGACGAGAATTACTCTACAACACACATCTTTTTGAGATCTGGGGAAATATTAAACACAATTGTGGAGGATGATTAATGGCTTTATCAAACACCATTGTTTACCCGTTCAGGCTCTCGAGCAGAAAACACCCACATTTTATTAGGCTTGTGCTGTTGAGGTGGATCTATCCCTGAGATAAACTCAATGGTAGACGTGAGACAGTATTTAGTACAAACATATCATACGTTATACAGCACCATTCATTAGAAAACATTTGTAATCAACCTCCAACAGGAGATTGGCCACCAGAACTTTATCGTTAACAAAAGTCCCTGTACCTCTACAGTTGACCTGTAAATCTGTTGTCTGCTCATATTGGGGTTGTAGCCTGTCTGTCTAGGTGGGTACCCTCGTTGCCCCACTGGCCTCCTCCTGCTGAGCCCAGCACCTGGATCTGACCGTCAGTATTAACCCTGGGTTGCGAATAGGTGACCTCGAAATGCTTGACTACATTAAGCCAATTGTTTTGGCCTCATCATTAATTTCACGAATTTTCATGACAAGGTCCGTTCCAAACAGGAATTCAGGCATTTGTACATTAGTTTCCTTACATAGAGCAGTAAATTTTTGGTTTAGTGGTGGCCTGATGGCGATATTCCCTGATGCAATTTTCTTAAAAATGCATTGCATAAAATACCCAACATATATGTTGTGAGTTTGAGGAATGATTGTCCCTTGGACCATGGTGCCAAATGCAGTAATTGCTGCAGCCACCAGTTGGAGGACGTGTTGACACCGAACCTCCAAGGACTCATGAGTGCCCAGAACCTGGATCACCGTGGGCACTTTCAGTGATGCACATTAAACAGGTGTCTCATATTTGTTTGCAGTCACTTGCATCATATCTTGCTGGAGCTGGTGAGGTACTAAATAATTGATACTCCTGCAAGGGATTGTTCCATTGCCTCACCAGTCCCCTCCGGAATAGCAAAACTCATTGCCATTTCCGAGACACCCGGAGCGTGGCTCTTGTGCGCGCTGGTGTTTGCACATAAGCAGGGACACCAGAATCAGGGTCAGCTGCATCCTGCCCGCTTCTCCCAAATCATATTGTAGGGAGGCATCCTCCAGTCCTAAACAAGGCACTGGAAGGAACTCCAATATATGGAAACCCTCCATATGTTGTTTGTGGTATGGGCCCTCTTGGACATCACTGGCCCTTGGACCCTTATGTAATCAAAGGTTGGAGCATCAGCTGCATGTTCCCAACCTCCCCCACATTATTGTATGATCAGGGGAAGAGTCACCATTGTCGTCAGAGAACCCAGGTCTGTAACTTTATATTTGCCTTTCATGGCTAGCAGCAGCCTCAGTCTGCTTAGTACCCTTGGAAAATAAATAGATGGACCAGGCTCATTCTGAATCAAAATTCCAGTTGGCCTGCCTTTTGTAAATGGAGCTAGTGGTGAAGATTAGCACGCTATCTTAACTGCTGCCGGTAAAACGGCACCCAGCATCGGAACCGGCGTTGCCGCGCTTATCTCCCGACCCGATCAAATTCGTGAATCCCTGGACCCACGCTAAGATGGATCTTCAGAAGTGACAGCTCCAACTCTCCACTCCTACTGACTGCTCGAGCCAGCTTTATGGAGTGGAAATACTTCTTGGTAAAGGGTTGTAAAAACACTTACCTTAGAAGGTCCTACTTACCGCTGGTGGAGCTGTGCCCTCCAGCCCGTTCAGTGCGACATGCGCGGACGTAATGACGCGCATGCGCCTGGCGGGGCTTCTTCACGTAGTCACTCACGTGACTCCGAAGTAAAATTGAGATTTACTTGCTGAGTTCCTCAAGCACTGTGGGGATTTTATGCCCAGGATTACATCATCTGCCGTTCTTTGTGTCTACTGCAGTAGAGGACACCTACAACTTTGCTTGGCCAGGCCAATCCTGCAATGCAGCCAGGATTGCAGCCAGCCTTTAACTTAAAGCAACTTGGACTTTGAAAATGGTGTGAAAATCTGGTGACTCCTGTATATTGCCTCAGTGGACTATTTATATACACATTATATTTAGTCTAAGCTTGTCCTTATGTACATTATGGAACTGTATGCAAAACAAATAATTTTGCTCTACTTCAGTGACAGTGACAATAATGAACAATTGAACCATTGTTTACAGAATTCTGACATGGCTGGACAGACAGGTTGTGTACCCTGGCTGAGAGGCAAGAACAAGGGGCTACAATCTAAGGTTTCAGGGCAAGACATTCAGGATGGAGGCGAGGAGATATTTCTTCACTCAGAGAGTGGGAGACTTGTGGAATTGCTACCGAAGGGAAGTATGGAGACCAAGGGCCTAGATAAACTTCAGAAAGTGACAGCTATATTTTTTAGATGCAAAAGACATCAAGAGGTATGTTGGCGCACAGCAAGAGTGGTTCGATCCTGATTACGGGTGCTGTCTGCCCTGAGTTTGTACATTCTTCCTGAACCTCGCGGGTTTTCTCTGGGTGCTCCGGTTTCCTCCCACACTCCAAAGACGTGCAGGTTTGTAGGTTAATTGGCATCGGTAAAAAATGTAAATTGTCCCTAATGGCATTGAACTAAAGGATAACCCATGAATCTACCGATTTCAAGGGCAGAATGGCTTATTCCTGCTCCTATTTGCTAAATTCCGGCATTTCTAAATGTAGAAACCAATGTTCATATTATTATTCTTATAGTAATTCAATGAGAAATATTGGACAGAGTACTCCCTCATAATCCCATTATAATCTGACACTGGGGACTACTGGTGCTGACATTGGATAACTAGATGGAAAATATTAGCTTTAAAGTATCCAAAGAAACTGAAATACCTCCCCCAGCATCTTTGGATAGAAGGAATGTGTGACGTTGAAGGGTCGAGACCCTTCTTCAGACTGAAGTCTCGACCCGAAACGTCACTCATTCCTTCTATCCAGAGATGCTGCTCATTCCACTGAGTTACTCCGGCATTTTGTGTCTCTCTTCGGAGTAAACTAGCATCTGCAGTTCCTTCCTCCCCCAGCCCCTCCCTAGCGCAGCACACGGACTGAGGCCTGGTGCTGCTGTTCCTGCAACTCTTTCTTTGCATCTCCAAACAACCTGGGAAACAAAATCCTGCAGGTGTTGAAAGTCTGAAATAAAAGCCGAAAGCCTGGTTTCCAGCAATGTGGCATGATGGCACAGCGAGGAGTGTCACTGCCCAGCAGCGCCAGATGCCTGGGTTCAATCCTGACCTCGGGCACCGTCTGTGTAGAATTTGCACATTCTCGCTGTAACTATGTGGATTTCCCCGAGATGCTCTGATTTCCTCCCACTCCACAAAGACGTGTAGGTTAATTAAATGGTGTAATTTGCCCCTGCTGTGTGGGTGAGTGTGTCTAAGGAGAGTCGATGGGAATGTGCGGATAATAAAAAATGTGGAATTCATGTGGAATTATTAGGAATGGTTGGTTGACGGGCTGTGCATACTATATAGGCCGAAGGGCCTGTTTCCAGACTGTATCTCACCACAACTTTCTCTTTGACTCTGATGCTTTTACCACACAGCAGGTCAGGCGGCATCCGTGGAGCGGACAGCAGAATCAAGTTTCGGTTTGAGGACTTGATTGATCTCTCCACATATGCTTCCCCCCCCCCCCGCTGAGGATTTCAAACATTTTCAAACTTGCTGGATTTGTTTTCAAGAATAGAAGGTGACTGGTTCCTTTCAAGCTTAAAAAAAAAATTCATGCCAATCATCATGCCACCCATCTGGTTTATTTCAAAGATTCAGGACCAAGCTTCAAACATCATCGCAGGAAAGAATGCCCAGACAACCAAACTCAACTGACTCACTTGTCTTCTCCCTCCCACACATCCTCTACCACACGTTCATCGGAAGAATTAATTTTCTAGATGCAATACAAAATCCCTCTGAATGCCCCCATCAGCACCAATTGCACCAGTGGCATTGACACTCATTGGCAACATTGGAACAGATTTTATTTCGCTGCTTTGCGTCTACAGATGCAGATCCATACCAATGCGGTCAGATTTGTGCGTTCTTTTAATCATGTTCTGTGTCCTAAGTTCATGTCAAAGGAACAGAAGTAGGTCATTCAGCCCATTGAGTCCATACACTTGCAAACAGCCCGGTCCCTTTTGCATCAATGTGTGTTAATATAGAAATTCAGAGCTGCGATCAGGTGTTAGTGATCCAGTTCAAACTTCATTTCTGACAAGTTCAAGGCAGGATGGAAAGGTATCACCACTTTCAAAGTGTACAGGTGGTTTGTTTAGTTGTTTAGAGATACAGAGTGGAAACAGGCACCTCAGCCCATTAAGTCCACACCGACCATCGATCACCCATTCACACTAGTTCAATGCTACCCCACTTCCTCATCCACTTTCTACGCACTAGGGGCAGTTTACAGAGGCAAATTAACCTGCAAGCCCACATGCGTTTGCGATGTGGGAGGAAACCAGAGCTTTCAGAGAGTTTACATAGAAACATAGAAACATAGAAATTAGGTGCAGGAGTAGGCCATTCAGCCCTTCGAGCCTGCACCGCCATTCAATATGATCATGGCTGATCATCCAACTCAGTATCCCGTACCTGCCTTCTCTCCATACCCTCTGATCCCCTTAGCCACAAGGGCCACATCCAACTCACTCTTAAATATAGCCAATGAACTGGCCTCAACTACCCTCTGTGGCAGAGAGTTCCAGAGACTCACCACTCTCTGTGTGAAGAAAGTCTTTCTCATCTCGGTCTTAAAGGATTTCCCCCTTATCCTTAAGCTGTGACCCCTTGTCCTGGAGTTCCCCAACATCGGGAACAATCTTCCTGCATTTAGCCTGTCCAACCCCTTAAGAATTTTGTAAGTTTCTATAAGATCCCCTCTTAATCTCCTAAATTCCAGAGAGTATAAACCGAGTCTATCCAGTCTTTCTTCATAAGACAGTCCTGACATCCCAGGAATCAGTCTGGTGAACCTTCTCTGCACTCCCTCTATGGCAATAATGTCCTTCCTCAGATTTGGAGACCAAAACTGCACGCAATACTCCAGGTGTGGTCTCACCAAGACCCTGTACAACTGAAGTAGAACCTCCCTGCTCCTGTACTCAAATCCTTTTGCTATGAAAGCTAACATACCATTCGCTTTTTTTCACTGCCTGTTGCACCTGCATGCCTACTTTCAATGACTGGTGTACCATGACACCCAGGTCTCGCTGCATCTCCCCTTTTCCTAATCGGCCACCATTTACGTTAGATTGCTGTTGGAGAAACTGGAGGAAGTGACTTAGGAAATGATGTGTCACAATAAATTACCAAAGACTGCTCCTGTGCCTCGAATTATAATGTTCTGTAGACGGGATTTGTGAAGTAACATCTAATCCAATGCACAATGTGGGATGGCAATTTGGAGAAGTACCAGCGTAAATTTTGAATGATCATGTAATCTGTGATTCTCTAGTAGTCAAATCGCTAGGTAATAGAGAAGGGCTGGATCCACACATGGGTAGCCTTCTATGCAATGAGTGGTGGATGTTGGCAGTTATATAACCTTGGCACTGGGTAAGCAACAGTTTCATGGCAGGGAGGAATACAGCAGGGACTTCTTAACAAAGCCAGGAAAAGTAGGCAGCGTTGAGATACTCAGTGCTTGAGGGAGGAAATGCCACAATACTCAAGTATGGAGCCAAAGAATGCAGCTGATGTGGAACAGCTCGCTACCAGAACTTAGAGCGTTCCAAACAACAGATTGTCATTCTCTTGTTTTCTGGTGGCTGAGGCACAGATCAAAGTAAGTATTTTCCTTCATCCTTTTGCCGATGTGTCGAGCCTTCAGATGCCATTGTAGTTCTTTGGCGACATTACCATTTTGTCACTTTGGGTGATCCTGCCACATCGGGATGGCAAAGTGGCATAGCGGTAGAGTTGCTGCCTTACAGTGCCAGAGACCCGGTTTCGATCCTGACTATGGGTGCTGTCTGTATGGAGTTTGTACATTCTTTCCATGACCTGTGTGGGATTTCTCAGGGTTCTCCTGTTTCCTCCCACATTTAAAGGCGTACAGGTTTGTAGGTTAATTGGCTTTGGTGAAATTGTAAATTTTCCCTGGCGTGTGTAGGATAGCGTTAGTATGCGGGGATCGCTGGTTTGCATAGACTCGGTAGGCTAAAGGGCCTGTTTCATGCTGTATCTCTAAACTAAAGTATTAAACACATTGTTTGTGCCTTGGTGATGGTGACCCCACAATTGTGTCATTGTATTGAAGTGAGATTTTTTCAATCAAAAAATGAATCGTGTTGGAAAACAAAATGGATACTGCATGTAAATATTATTCAATATTGAATGCTCTTGTTGCTTTTGTTATGCATGCATGCTAGTAGGCAATTTTACTTCGGAGTCACGTAAGTGACTACGTGAAGACCCCGCCAGCACGCGTGCGCGACATATCGTCAAACGCATTGCGGAAGCGACAGTCGGGAAGAGCGTCGCTCCTCCAGCGTAAGTTAAAAAACAAGCCGGAGGTAAGTACTTACCTTTCTGGTAGAGTTTCGTGGCGACTCTGTGTGGTGTGTTTTACAGGGAAAGAACTGCACCATTGAGTCCAGGAAATCGCGGCGAGCAGCGGCAAAAATCGCTGCTGTGGAAAGCAGCCAGCAGCGTGCCGACTCTCCAGAGCTGCAGGTACATCCAGCAGCCCCCGACTTCTCGCCGCAACAGACCGCAGGTGCGCAGCGGTCTGGCGGCAAAACCACCCGGAAGTCGGACAGGTCCGTTGACTCGGCTGGGTCCGGACCTGAGGACACCCCGTTCGCTGATAGGGACGGCGGTCGTCTTACCCGCATGGAGCGGATGGTGGAGCAATTGCTCCAGCGTGACCTGCTTTTGCAGGGGCAGAGTCACAGTGGGTCTCTTCGCAGACCCACGGCAGCATCCTATCAAGGACTACCAAATGTCTCACCCTCTTCGCAGGGGAGCATTAGGGGTCAGAGCTGGGCTGACCCTGAAGAAGGGGACATGGCTGAAGACTCACCTGTGTCAGGGGTGCCGCAAGAAGAATTACTGGGTATGGTCAACAAATTTGTTATGCCTACCCAAAAAGGGCTGCCATTGCATCCTAAGCTGGCAGCCAGTATAAATTACATGGCAACAAACCAGCTGCAGGAACAAGCAATAAACAAAACGGCAGATAAATACCTTGCGCCAGAGAATTGTATTTCTCTTAATGTGCCTGCTGTCAACAACCCCATTTGGGGCAACATGAGCCCGACCATAAGGAGCCAGGAGGTGAAACTCCAAAGAATCTCAAGCTACTGGCTGCTGGGATTACAGCAGTAGCCAGAACAGTTGAAGGGGCTGAGATGCCTGAAGAGCTGCAAGATGCTCTAGCACTCCTGTGCAATATACTATTGAAATCAACAGCTACAGGAAGAGCATCATAAAGCCTGCACTCAATCCCAAGTGTGCGGGATTATGCAGGCCCAGCTGTGCACAGCCGCCAACATTGCTGTTCGGGGACAACCTCCCAAAGCAGGTAAAAACCTGGATGAGGAGGCCAAGACAATCGGCATGATTAAGGTGCCGAACACCTCCAAAACCCCATATCATCGGCGGCAGCACCCCTACACATCCACCAGGCACCGTTACAACGCAAGACCATCTGGTTGTGAAAGCTCGAAGGCCGGCCCAGCTGCACAACGGTCTTTTTTAGACCATGGCCCAGCTCGGCATTCTTGGAAAATGCGCCATCCCCACACACGCAGCAACACAACAGAACAAGAAGCAAGGACAGAGACAACCAACACAGCACCGCCAGTAACCATGGAGGTAGGTGGGTCTGGTTGCCTCGAAAACATTGCATGTCCAGACTCATCACGGGTTGGGGGACGGTTGCACTTGTTTCGTCATGTGTGGAGCACTTTTACCTCCGCTCCTTACATACTCGGAAGTATTCAGGGATACAAAATTGAATTTGTATACAAACTCCCCATCCCAGTTCAGCATACACCTAACCAGAAGTTTATACTTTCACAAAAAGAGAGAACAGAAAGCCATGCTGAACTTTTAAGATTAAACGCAAAAGGGGTAATTGAGAAGACAAACAGAGAATCTCAAGAGTTCGTATCAAACATTTTTACCAAAAACAAAAA
Source organism: Okamejei kenojei (assembly GCA_035221665.1). Classification (NCBI taxonomy): domain Eukaryota; kingdom Metazoa; phylum Chordata; class Chondrichthyes; order Rajiformes; family Rajidae; genus Okamejei; species Okamejei kenojei. Next base: position 17,354,708 of record CM069162.1, read on the forward strand.
AGACGGCAGATGCCGCATCATTATAGATTTGACCGAACTGAATACTTCTGTTCAGTATGCCCATTTCAAAAGGGACACGTTTGTCACAGCCAAACAGCTAATCTCTGACAGGTACTACATGGCTTGCATCGACCTAAAGGATGCATACTATTCAGTACCAATACACAAGGATCATCGTAAATATCTGAAATTTGTCTGGATGGGACAGCTTTGGCAGTATAAGGCCTTCCCAATGGGTTATCATCGGCACCCAGGCTGTTTACCAAATTGTTAAAACCAGCTTTGGCATATTTGAGGAAACAAAACCATATTGTTATGGCCTACCTTGATGATATTCTCATTGTAGGGGAAAATTTAGAGTTGGCTACATTGGCAGTATCAGCCACAAAGCATCTTTTTCAAAAGCTGGAATTTATCATTCATCCAGATAAATCAAAATTGAGACCCTCCACTACCATGGATTATTTGGGGTTCACTATCGATTCTGTTCAAATGTCAATCACCTTGCCAGCAAACAAAGTGGCAGACTTGACGGAAGCATGTAAAAGCCTCACTAGCATCAGAAAACCATCCATTCAGCAAGTAGCCAGAGTGATTGGGAAACTAGTGGCTGCATTTCCAGCAGCACAATTTGGACCACTCCATTACCAAAATCTACAAAGAGCAAAAATATTAGCTCTTAAAACTCATGCAGGCCATTTTGATAGGCCTATGGAACTACCAGGGAAAGCAAAATTAGAGTTAAATTGGTGGATAGACAATACTCAGCATTGTTCTAACCCCATCACTATCATGAATCCCTCGGTTACATTACAGACTGATGCCAGTGCAAAAGGTTGGGGAGCAACTAATACCACCTCAAGTTGTGGTGGCAGATGGAGTGCACAAGAATTAACCCTGTTTGGAGCACTAGGGATTAATTATCTAGAAATGCTGGGAGCATTTCATGGACTCCGGGCCTACTGCTCAGACATGCACCATTTGCATGTACGATTACAGATTGATAATACCACTGTGGTGGCCTATATTAGTCATATGGGTGGAATAAAGTCAATATCATGTGATGAATTGGTTAATAATATCTGACACTGGTGTCTGGAAAGGAATATTTGGATCTCAGCCACTTACCTTCCAGGTAAGCTAAATACAGTGGCGGACACCAGGTCACGAAAATTCAACGACAACACCACAATGGATGTTGGATCGGAAAGTGTTTGCCGATATTATAGAACGGTATGGGACACCAGATATCGACTTTTTGCATCCAGATTAAATCACCAACTACCAACATATGTTGCTTGAGAACCAGACCCTGGGACAGCAGCGATTGACGCTTTCTCGCTGCATTGGTGGGGATTTGTTTTGCTATGCATTTCCCCCCTTCTGCCTCATCAGTCGGGTCTTACAAAAAATCAAACAAGACTCCGCAACGGGTATTTTGGTTGTTCACGACTGGCCTACCCAACCATGGTTCCCAGGAGTACAAAATATGGCCGCAGAACCCTGCATTCGGATCAACAAACGTCCGAGCCTCTTGTGATAGGGGAAAGTCACCCGTGTCATGACCGAATAAACTTGTTGGTTTGCAGATTCTGAACAGGCCATTTCTGGACCACGGACTCTCCGACAGGGCGATAAATGTCATCACAGCGTCGTGCAGGGAGGCCACCAGAAGACAATATCTAACATATGTGAAGAAATGGGAAGTGTTCTGCACCAGAACAAACACTTCATACGACACAGCCACCATCACTGAAGTGCTGGAGTTCCTGGCAACCCTTCATTTTGATGAGGGTTTGAGCTACAGTGCCATTAATTGTGCCCGGAGTGCCCTATCCAATTATCTGGGCCGAGGGTGTGATCACCTGGCTGTGGGATCACACCCACTGGTATCTAAACAGATGAGGGGTATATTTAATTCTAATCCCCCCAGGCCCAGATACACCCATACATGGGACATAGGCATAGTGTTGACTATGCTTCGAGGGTGGATACCTATATCGGGACTCACACTGGATAAATTAACCTATAAAATGGTTATGTTAATGGCACTTGTAACAGCACAACGGGTCCAGTCCTTACATAAACTAAGTATGGACACCATGTATATCACTAATGGCAAGATAACCTTCCTTCTACAGGGGTTACTTAAGCAGGATAGACCCGGATCCACTGGCCAAACATTAGAATTTCTGGCCTATCCTGCAGATTGTCGGCTCTACATCGTGACATATATATTGCGATATGTAGAGGTCACCAAGAGTCTCAGGGGCACGGAGAGGGCTTTACTCATTTGTCACAAACGTCCTCACCATAAGGTCACAGTACAAACCATTCCCAGATGGTTAAGGGTGGTATTGGGTGCAGCGGGGATGGACACTAATATTTTTAAATCTCACTCCACCAGGGCTGCATCCACATCGACGGCTAGGATGATGGAAGTTCCAATGGACCACATCCTTGCAACAGCGGGTTGGAGTAATGAACAGACTTTTCAGCGCTTCTATAATAAACTCGTGGCCACTCCCAAGACATTAGCGGGAAAAATTTTAAGTTCTGTTTCATGATTTACCCCAATGTAGGGGCATTATTATTTTAGGTATGAAATAAATACCTTTTTGTTTTTCAGCACAGTTTCATGTCTGAAATACGTTACATCCTCCATTTCCTAGCATGGCAGTGTGTGAGCATGGACTCGTTCCAGGGCATGAAATCACAGAGCTTTGAAATCTTCACGTAGTCACTCTCGTGACTCCGAAGTAAAATAGTAAGATTAAATGAGAACTTACCAGTTTGAAGTTTGATCTTTATTTTATGAGGAGTTACGATGAGGGATTACGTGCCCTCCGCTCCCAAACCCTCTATTATAAAGGTCAACTGGTATATAAAGTTCTCTCTTATCTTACTATGTTAGTCAACTTTGGTATCTGTGATTTCACACCACTGCTTTGAAGAATGTCGCGCATACATGCTGGCGGGGTCTTCACGTAATCTCTCATCGTAACTCCTCATAAAATAAAGATCAAACTTCAAACTGGTAAGTTCTCATTTAATCTTACTATTCATTGTGATTCAGAAACAAAGGGAGTCTGGAGCTAGAGAAAAGTTGCAGCCACTAAAATTATGTCTTACATGGACAGTGATCAACAACTCCTCACATCTCTCTGCCTAACTGAAATATTCATCCCTAAAGATCTTGTGTTGTTCATCTTTGCTTCCAATTGAGTTGTCCCCCTGAATTGCAACTGAAGAAGTGACATTCCTGATCAATGTGCAACCTTGATCCATAGGTGGACCAGAACTGTATTCTCTAAAGATGGAAGTGTGAGTGGAGATAACATTCAAACCCACAACTTTGTTTAAATGGTCAGGTTGTGGATTCACAAACTATAGCTCAGTTTCAGAATGAAGGGCAGACCATTTAGTATGAAGATAAGGAGAATTATCTTCACCCTGAGGATGGGCAGTGATTGTAATTGATTAACCTGCAGAGGTGCTGAGGTTGACTACGATAATCAATCACAACAGAGATCAATCAGAGAGAGCGGCACGGTGGCACAGTGGTAGAATTGGCACCTTACAGTGCCAGTGACCCGGGTTTGATCCTGACTACGGATGCTGTCTGTTAGGAGTTTGCATGATCTCTCTGTGACCGCGAGTGTCTTTTCCGGGTGCTCCGGCTTCCTCCCACATTCCAAAGACGTGCAGGTTTGTAGATTAATTGGCTTCGGTAAGAATTGTAAATGGTCCCTAGTGTGTCGGATAGTTTTAGTGTACAGGGTGATTGCTGGTCACAGGGCCTGTTTCCACGCTGCATCTCTAAAACCAAACACTAAAACTAAATAGATTTCTGGCCATTGAGGGAACAAAGTAGAAGGTCAGCCATGCACGAGTGGGAGTCCACTGACGTATGTCCCACATGCATCTCTCATGCTTAGGGTCTAGATATCCCATTGACCAATTTCACCCTTCTTTGCACCAACCAATCTCCCTCTCAAACCTCTGATCAGTTAACTCTGTTGAGAATCACAGGAGCATTACAGACAGGCCTTGCGCGAGTCGATGCAGCATTAACTGTGGCAGCCGTTTTACCTTCATCTTCATCGCACAGACAGCGCTCCTCCGCTTTCCCTGGCCCACGCCCTCGCGATGTGTTTGTGTTTGTGTGTGCGTGGTCAGTCGATGCAGCTCGCGGTTTCGACGCGGACAGTCGATACAGCAAGTGCCCTCAAGCTGGAAGGTCGAAGTCACTCTTTTTAACTCGCGGATTAGGTCGCCCAAGTGGGACAGCCCCTTTAGGAATTTTGGAAAGTTTTAAGGATTCAGGTCTTAAACTCAGTCAAAAGCTTTTTAAAGTGAAAAGTGTCTCACAGCCCCCTCCTCCTCACAAGCTGTTAGAAGGTGATACGGTCACCTCAGACTGCATGTTCCATCAGCCTGAAGTCACTCAGTCTCAGAATAAACACACATGAAATTGGCAAATCTAAAATTGCTTCCTGAGGTTAAAACTTAAGGGCCTGTCCCACCAGCATGCAACTCCATGTAATGAGCGCGACCTAACGTGGTCGCTTGAGCCATCCGGCGTTGCGGGGCCGGTCCCACTTCAATCGCCGGAGCCGTGCGGAATTGTGCGGAGTTCGTCGCGACATCGCGCGGGGCTCCGAAAAACTGACCATGTTCAAAAATTCCGCGCGGCAACGGCTTGTCAGATCACAGTCGCCTCGACGCATTACACACCGCCTCGACGTCGTGCCTCCGTGACCCTCTCTGTGTGTGCCTCTGTGCCCCTCTCTGTGTGTCCCTCTCTGTCCTGGCGAACTTACCTTTCAGACTTCACTCCAAGTTCGCCTCACTTCCCACCGCGTTGTGCCACTCACCCCACCTCCGCGCTGCCCCCGCTGCTGGTTTGGTCGCGCTCTTCGCATGCAGGCGCATGCAGTTGGGAACGGCCCTGTACAGGGATCACCCGACCTCCGCGCGGCCGCCGCTGCCGGTTTGGTCGCGCTCACCGCATGGAGTCGGATGCTGGTAGGACAGGCCCTTTACATTTGAGGACTTGATATTGAGGAAGGCTGAGACATTAATCAGGATGTTCAAGGCAATTGAAGTGTCTAATAACATTATGCTGAAATGTTTTCCTTTTCAGATCCAGTTTCGTTCATTAGGAATTTCAGTTATTGAAAGAAAATTACTGATTACGTTTTTTGAAAGCACTTGAATTATTTATCAATTGAAGCTATTAGGAAACTGAACGCGTTGGAAATCTGCGTTATACATAGTTATGTTTAATTCAGTTTAGTTTAGGTTTACAACATGGAAACGAGCCCTTTGACTCACCGAGCCCAAGCCGTCTATCAATTGTCCATTCAAACCAGTTCTGTTATCACTTTTGCATCCACTCCATACAAACTAAGGGTCATTTACAGAGGACATTTAACCTACAAGCCCGCACGTCTCTGGGATGCCAGAGGAAACCAGAGCACCCAGAGGAAACCCACGCGGTCGTAGGGAGAACATGTAAACTCCACACACACAGCACTTGAGGTCAGAATCGAACGTGCTTTCAAGCTTTTGTATCTTGTGCCTGATGGAAGAGGCGAGAAGAGAGAATGACTGGGGCCTGAGTGGTCCTTGATTATTTGGCTTCTCTCCCAAGGCAGTGTGAGGAGGACATAGGTTTAAGGTCATGGGGAAAAGATTTAATAACAATCTGAGGGGTAACCTTTTCACACAAAGGGTGGTGGGTGTACGGAACGAGCTGCCAGAGTTGAGGCAAGGATTATCCTACCATTTAAGAAACAGTTAGACAGGTAGATGGATAGGACAAGTTTGGAGGGATATGGGCCAAACGCGGGCAAGTGGGACTAGTGTAGCTGGGACACGTTGGCCGGTATGGGCAAGTTGGGCCTGTTTCCATGCTGTATGATTGGAAAAAATGTGTAGATGGAGTTGGTAGTGGAGAGGCTGGTTTGTGTGATGGACTTTTTCACAACTCACTGCAGTTTCTTGCAATCTTGGGCAGAGTGTTTGCCAAATCAAACTGTGATACATCCGGATAGAAATTTGTCTACGGGTGCACCTATAGAAAGGGGAATCATCGTACACGTTGAATTGTCTTAGCCACCTGAGGATGAGAACTTAATTGAAGTGGTATCAGACAGGAATTGCGCACAGTCAGACATCACAACACCTTCGCTCAGCCCGCGTGAACCAACCTGATCTCCCGGCTGCTGGACAACTTTAATTCTCCTTCCCATTCCCACACAGACCCTTCTGTCCTCGGTCTGCTCCAATGCCAGAGTGAGGCTAAACGCAAATTGAATGAACAGCATCTCATATTTTGCTTGGGCAGCTTATGAATTGCTTGGGCAGTGGTATGAATATTGATTTCTCTCACTTCAGGTAGCCCCGACAGTCCCTCTCTCTCTTCCACCCCCCCCCCCCCCCCCCCCCCCCCCCCCCCCAAGTTGCAGTAGCTTCTCAATTTCACCCTACAAACAGCCCGTTTCCTTTATCATCGTCACTTTTTTTGCATATCTTTAATTCATTGTTCTTTATCTCTCCCCATCACCATCTATATCTCTCATTTCCCTTATCCCTAACCAGTCTGAAGAAGGGTCTCGACCCGAAACATCACTCATTCCTTATCTCCAGAGATGCTGCCTGTCCCACTGAGTTACTCCAGCTTTTTGTGTCTATCACAACATGCATCCTGATGTCTCTGTGTGTTGGCACCTCACACATACAACAGACCAAGAAGCAAAAATCAAGACCTGAGGTCACTTCTTGATCTATCTCATAGTTTGCATTAGCATTGTGTTTGATAACTCAATGAATGCCTTGTATACCTTGCCCTTAAACATCCAAACATTTCTAAAAGCACGTTTCATTAAGTTGGAAACCAAAAATCCCATAAAGTCCCATAAAATGCTTAAAAAAAAACAGAAACACTTTAAAAAGTTTAAGTACTTGCAAAACCTATAAACGCCTTAAAATTAAAAGGTAATAAAACTGTTGGAAATCTTTAAAAACAAAATTATAGAACAGCAGAAGAACAGACCCTTTAGCCTATATATCTGTGTCAAACATGAGACCAAGACCATCTCTTACCTAACTGCACATAATCCATATCCCTCCAATCCCTGCAGATACATATGTCTAGTCAAGAGTGTCTTAAATGCCTTTTACTTGCCAGGCTTTGTCCTGGCTCACCTTTCTACCCCCTCCCACTACAATCAGTCTGAAGAAGGGCACCCTATCCATGTTCTGCTGCGGTGCTGCCTGACCCGGTGAGCTACTCCAACACTCTCTGTCTTCTTTGGTAAAGCACCAACTGCTGCTCCTTGTATCGACATCCATGATTCATTGGGAAGAGGCATGTATTCAGCCAGGGTCCTCCAGGGCCGGGGAAGGATCACCAGTGACAGGGGGTGTCAGCTGAAGCAAAGGGTCATATTGGTGCTCTGGGATGCCCCCATTTGTTGCCCCCCTTGCTGAGCTCATTGGGGCAACGAAGCCCTCGCTGGAACAATTGAAGGCTGATGAGAAATTGGGTGAGTGGGCACCCACGTCTTCCTACAATAAAACCTGTAATTTCTGGGGGTAACTGTCTGGAGTCTCGAGAGATACAACATGGAAACAGACCCTTCGGCCCACCAAGTCCGTGCTGACCAGTGATCCCCGCACACTAACACTATGCTACACACACACTAGGGACAATTTACCATAATATCAAGCTAATTAACCTACAAAGTTGTACGTCTTTGGAGTGTGGAAGGAAACCGGAGAAAACCCACACAGGTCATGGGAAGAACGTACAAACTCCGTAGAGACAGCACCCCATAGTCAAGATCAAACCTCTCTGGCGCTGTGAGGCAGCAAATCTACTGCTGCGCCATCGTGCCGCATTTTCTACGAGCGAACCTTCGGTTCTTGGGATAACTGTCTAGATTCTAGGGAGATACAAGAGTGGAAGCAGGTCCTTCAACCTTTCAGGTGTGTGCCTTCACCCTTACACTAGTTCTATCCTGCACACGAGAGACAATTTACAGAAAGCCAATTAAACCTACAAATCTGCTCATCTTTGGAGTGCGGTAGGAAACTAGCGGGAGAAAACCCTCGCGGTCACAGGGAGAACGCACAAACTCCGTACAGACAGCACCCCTGGTCAGGATCGAGCCCCGGTCTCTGGCGCTCTAAGGCAGCAACTCTACTGCTCTGCCACTGTGCAGCCCAGGGTGGAGAGGCAATGGAAGATCTGCCCTATCTGCCTTCAGGCAGTTTAGCATTAACTTAAGTGCAATGTCATTCTTAATCACCTCATTGAAGAGTTTCCAGGTGGACTTTAAACTTATTTACCAGCGCTGAACTGGGATTTTCGCCGATGAAGCTTATCCCAGACCATTAGCATCATTAACGAGCGAACATACTGTCAAAAATCCCCTGACGTGGCAGACGACTGGTTATAAACTGTAATCTTGCCTCCAAAAAGCCGCTGTGTAAAAATAAACCACTTTAGAATTATTAAACGGGCTGCAGAACTCCCCACAAGATTACTTTAAAGGAATAAAGACCATTTATTATTTTCTCTAGAGTTACACCATCAAAACCTGCTTTGTGTAACCAACATTCCTTAATTGGCTGCCATTAATTGTCTGCCAAAGAACATCTCTGCTGCTGGGCACAAAATGCTGCAGTTACTGAGCGGGACAGGCAGCAACTCTGGAGAGAAGGGATGGGTGACGTTTCGGGTCTGCAGTTTCTTCCTATACATCTCTGCTGCTGGGTTCTACTTCCCTTGCAGGAGGGAAATTAAAATGTGTCAAATAAGCAGGAAAAAAAACTCCAACAGACTCTCCCGCAGCAGCAGAAAGTGGACCAGGAGACAGGCCTTGTGGGTTAACCCTCCTCCTGTCTCAGACGTCCAGAGGCTGGCGACTGTGGTGTTATTTATGAAAGAGAGCGATGCGTGACACCTCTCTCTCTCTCTCTCTCGTCCCACCTGGTGGTTCCTCGGCAGATACTAAGTAAATACTTTAATTTCCAGCACGGCTTCACATCAGCCAGGAGGATCTGCTTCAGTGCTTACAGTCTCCTGCAACCTTCACCGCATCCAAAACCTGGCATTTTCTGGAGAGTGTCAGGGGTTTGCGAGCAATGTTGTGCAGCTCCCTCCATCGTTACACACCCGTAGGGCAAGGTCATAATTCATGGAGAAGTTAGTTTGTGCAAAGAGGGTCCAAGCCCTAATTAAATGATAATGATGTGTGCTTAGTGTTCCATAACTGCTTTAAGCAATCAAATGATTAGATTGCTGTTCCAAGCTGTGAGGGGACAAGGCATTAAGCGGATTCAGTTAGTTACAGTAATTCCCTTTTATATTTACATTAGGATCTGGTCTATAATTTTAATCTGCATGAAACTGGCTTCCCCGTTTTATGACCTGATTTGAAAAGAACTACACAAATGTCACAGGTAGTAAATCGTTTCTTAAAGTAGAGCGAAGCCAAGTGGAGGTTGGATAAGTTTCTTAATTATTCGGGGTTACACTCAGAATGGAGGGGGAGTTGCTTGCCCTCCAGAACGGAGGCTTCTGAGCTCACTGATGTGGAACCAGCGATTCTTGCACAAAGATGGGGGCAGGGGGTGGAGATCAGGGGAGAGCAGGCATGTGGAGCTGCTGCCTCACTGCACCAGAGACCGGAGCTTGATCCTTTCTACCGTGCTTTCTGTGTGAAGTTTGCCAGTTCTCCCCCATGACTACGTGGGTTTTCCCCGAGTGCTCTGCTTTCCTCCCATGTTCCAAAGACGTGCAGATTTGTAGGTTAATTGGCTTCTGTAAATCACCACTAGTGTGTAGGATGCAAAAGTGGGATAACATCGAACTGGTGTACAGGTGATTGAGGATCGGCATGAACTCGGTGGGCCGAAGGGCCTGTTTCTAGGGTGCATCTCTGACCGAAAATTAAACGAAAAACATAGAAACATAGAAAATAGGTGCAGGAGTAGGCCATTCAGCCCTTCGAGCCTGCACCACCATTCAATATGATCATGGCTGATCATCCAACTCAGTATCCTGTACCTGCCTTCTCTCCATACCCCCTGATCCCTTCAGCCACAAGGGCCACATCTAACTTCCTCTGAAATATAGCCAATGAACTGGCCTCAACTACCTTCTGTGGCAGAGAATTCCACAGATTCACCACTCTCTGTGTGAAAAATGATTTTCTCATCTCGGTCTTAAAAGACTTCCCCCTTATCCTTAAACTGTGACCTCTTGTTCTGGACTTCCCCAACATCAGGAACAATCTTCCTGCATCTAGCCTGTCCAACCCCTTAAGAATTTTGTAAGTCTCTATAAGATCCCCCCTCAATCTCCTAAATTCCAGCGAGTACAAGCCGAGTCTATCCAGTCTTTCTTCATATGGAAGTCCTGCCATCCCAGGAATCAGTCTGGTGAACCTTCTCTGTACTTAGAGGAAGTATGTCTTTTCTCAGATTAGGAGACCAAAACTGTATGCAATACTCCAGGTGTGGCCTCACCAAGACCCTGTACAACTGCAGTAGAACCTCCCTGCTCTTGTACTCAAATCCTTTTGCTGTGAATGCCAACATACCATTCGCTTTCTTCTCAGCCTACTGCACCTGCATGCCTACTTTCAATGACTGGTGTACCATGACACCCAGGTCCCGTTGCATCTCCCCTTTTCCTAATCGGTCACCAATCAGATAATAGTCTAACCTCCTGTTTTTGCCACCAAAGAGGATAACCTCACATTTATCCACATTATACTGCATCTGCCATGCATTTGCCCACTCACCCAACCTATCCAAGTCACCTTGCAGCCTTCTAGCATCCTCCTCACAGCTAACACTGCCCCCCAGCTTCGTGTCATCCGCAAACTTGGAGATGTTGCATTCAATTCCCTCATCCAGATCATTAATATATATTGTAAATAGATAGGGTCCCAGCACTGAGCCTTGCGGTACCCCATCTATTTTACTACCGCAAAAGGACCAGAATTCTTTCTGCTCCTTACACGGGGCATCTGTGTGCTCCCAATTCTGGCCTCAAAGTTTTCAATACCATTCCAAATGCTCCTAATTCATTTTGAGCCAACAGGTAACTGAGATGCAGTGGAGATAGATTCATAGAATCATATAGCCCGGAAACAGGCCCTTTGCCCAATTTGTCCAAGATGCCCATTCTAAGCTGGTCCCATCTGCCTGCATTTGGTCCATATCCTTTAAGGGCCTGTCCCACTGTACGAGGTAATTCAAGAGTTCCCCGAGTTTCCCCTGATTCGAACTCAGAGAATTACGGTAATAGCCGCTCGTAGGTACTCGGGGCTCTCGTGGACATTTCTCAACATGTTGAAAAAACTTCACGAGCTTACAGCGTTTCCCGAGTACCTGCCGTTTGCGTTATGAGCCGCTAAGAGACGTCCCGAGCTCCGACGTACCCGCTACGTACATTCTACGTACTTACCACGTGTTTGATTTTTTTTTTTTTAAACTCGGGAGAGCTCTTGGGTAAACTCGTATAGTGGGAAAGGCCTTTAAGTCTGTAGTTTAGAGATACAGTACGTAAACAGGCCCTTCGGCCCACACCGACCAACGATTCCCCGCATATTAACACTATCCTACACACACTAGCGACAATTTTTACATTTACCAAACCAATTTTACTTCGGAGACACGTGAGTGCCTACGTGAAGAAGACCCCGTCAGGCCGCATGCGCGTCATTAAAGTCAAACGCACTGGCGCAGCGACCGGTTAGGAGGAGCAGGTAAGTTTAAAAAACCCCAAGGTAAGTGAAAGCTTGGTTGGAGGTCGCTTATTTTGTTGCAGGCTTGTGTTTCAGGTGCAAGTTTATTCTAAAAAGAAAATGCAGAAAGCGACAACGGTGAAGGCGAGGCGCGCCGCTAGTAAGATGACTAACCGCGGGAGTGCAAGTAGCGGGCGCCCGCTCAGTTCACATAGTCCGTCGGTGGCAGGGAGGCCACCAACTGCAGACTCAGTGTCTTTGAGCACCGTGGCCACGCCGTTGGGGCGTAAGGCTACTAAAAAGTCTGCAAGGCCCATTGATTCTGAGGAGTCGGGCCAGGGGGGTTCCCCTCCGGAAAAGGATGCCGTTACATGGTTATCCAAAGTAGAGCTCCTGTTGAAGGGGTGGTATCCGTGCCGGCCCACGGGAGAGCCCGCGCCAGCAGCGCCTGGAATAGGGCTGCTCAATCGCTCCCTCTTGGAGGAGGAGAGCTTGACGGGTCAGGATTATTCTGACTCCGAATCTGTGGGAGAACAGAACCCGCGGGATGAAGGGCATGAGCCCGTAATTCCATGTCTAGCAGCAAGATCTGCTGTCCCCAGAGAGGCTGGGGAGCAGTTGGATGACGAGTTGGTAACAACTATAAATTATTTGCTCCCCCATCAGCTGCAAGATCTGACCATGGATGAGACAGCAAAAAAATATGAGACCCCGGTTAATTGTCAACTCCTGAAAGTACCGGCGTTTAACCATGTGATATGGGGCTATATGGGCATAGGAAATGAAGCTCCAGAGGGTGCTAAAGTTGCTCGCTGCAGGCTTTACAGCCTTTGCCAGATCGGTGGACGAGGGGCCATCTGTATTACAGCAGGATGCCTTAGCCCTTCTGTGCAGTGCCCACTTTGAAATAAACTGTTTATGCAAAAGTGCAATACGCCCTACGATACACCCTAATTTTGCGGTGCTCTGCAAATCAAGTAATATTCAACCGGCAAATTTGTTATTTGGGGACGACCTCGCTAAGCGAGGGAAAGAGCTCGACGATGAGCCAAAGACGGTGGGGTTAATTAAAGCCCCGATGATCAGCAGAATGGTTCGGCATCAACACCCCTACCGATGACTACAGAGACCAGGGCCAGTCAAGGGACCAGCCGGGCATTTACGAATGTGCGCAATTGGCGCACTGCTACTGGGACACGAGCAAACGTGATTCCTCCCACCAGGAACCGGGTACAACAAATTCCATGGAAGTCACCATGGAGATAGGTGGGTCTGGTCCAGGTGGGAACATATTAAGTGAAAGACACCTATAAGTCGGGGGGAGATTACACTGATTCTTAAAAGAATGGTCTGAGATAACATCAGATCTGTTTGTACTGTGCAGCATAAAAGGTTTTCGAATTGAATTCTATCCCAATTTGAGTCCACCCACTCAGCATGTTCTAAGCTGGACACTCATTTTCTCACAGAAAGAGAATATGGAGTTAGGCAGAACTTTAAAAATTATGCAAAAAAGGGGTAATTGAGAAATCGGTTCGCCAACTCCACCAACTTGTGTCAAATATTTTTCCTCTGTCAAAAAAGGATGGAGGATGTAGAATCATCCTCGACCTGACGAGCCTTAACCCCTTTGTACAGTATAAACATTTAAAAATGGAAACTTTTACTACTGCTAAACACCTGCTTTCCAGAAGATGTTATATGGCAAGCATTGACCTTAAAGATGCATATTACTCAGTGTCTGTTCACTACAATGATAGGAGATATTTGAAATTTAGCTGGATGAGTCAATTATGGCAATTCAAAGCACTGCCTAATGGATTAACCTCAGCTCCGAGATTGTTCACCAAATTGTTAAAACCAATACTGGGGCTACTTAGAGCTCAGGGTCATATTGTAATGGCCTATTTGGATGATATTTTTATTGTAGGTAAGACTCGGGACACAGCTTAATCATCCGTTTCAGTTGTTAAGCTCACTTTTTAGAAGTTGACGCTTCTCATTCATCCAGATAAGTCCAAATTAACACCAGTCAGAGTTATTGATTATTTGGGTTTCACTATTAACTCGGATCACATGTCAGTGACTCTGCCCAGGGACAAAAGGCTGCAGCTAATTGAAGGCTGTATTAAGCTCATTGAAGCACAATTAGACAAGTGGCCCACTTGATTGGCAAATTAGTGGCTTAATTTCCAGCTGTGCAGTTTGGACCTCTGCATTACCAGCAATTACAACGCGTGAAGGAACAGGCACTGATGATGCATTCAGGTCATTATGACAGGCCCATGCCAATACCAGCTGCAGCCATTGCTGAAGTACAATGGTGGATTATGAATGTCTCAAGTTCTTCCAGCCAAATTTTGGTTGAACCACCTTCTATTGTCTTACAGACTGATGTCAGTGTGCTAGGTTGGGATGCCACTGATACTATTTCCAGCTGTGGGGGCAGATGGAATATACATGAGGCACCTTTTCTGCAATCACGAGGAATTAATTATTTAGAGCTTTTGGGAACATTTTATGGGCTTAAAACTTATTGTTCTACTAAATGTCACTTGCATATTCAAGTTCAGATTGACAACACTACGGCAGTGGCTTATGTTAATCATATGGGTGGAATCAAGTCGGAATCTTGTGATAGATTGGCAAATCTGATTTGGGACTGGTGTATTTCCAGAGACATTTGGCTTTCAGCTATCTATCTACCAGGTAGATTCAACATCGTGGCAGACACAAGGTCTCTCAAATTCAATGACAACACAGAATGGATGTTGAATCATGACATATTTAACAATATTGTTGATCGGTATGGGATGCCAGATATTGATTTATTTGCATCCAGACTAAACCACCAGTTGCCTAAATATGTTTCATGGGAACCAGATCTTGGGGCAGCAGCGGTAGATGCATTCTCGCTGCATTGGGGTGGAATGTTTGTGTATGCATTTCCTCCTTTCTGCCTCATCAGTCGGTGTCTGCAAAAGATTAAGCAGGACTCCGCCTCAGGAGTATTGGTGGTACCAGACTGGCCTACTCAGCCATGGTTCCCTCTCATTTTGTAGATAAACATACAGCCACTTATGACTGTTCCCAAACATCGAAACCTACTGGTACACCCTGTAACTGGTGGTCAACACCCTTTATATGATCGTATCAATCTGTTGGTTTGCAGATGCTAAGAAGGTCATACCTGGGGAGAGGACTATCCGATCGCACTATGGATGTTCTTACTGCGCCCTGGAGGGATAGTACTGAGAAGCAGTACATCTCTTATATAAGGAAATGGGAGGTGTTCTGCTTCCGGCAAAATATTTCATATCACACAGCAGGCATCTCCGACGTACTAGAGTTCCTGTCAACCCTCTTTTTCGATCAATGATTAAGTTATAGTGCGATCAACACGGCCAGAAGTGCCCTGTCTTCATATTTATGGATGGGATCTGAACGATATTCTGTGGAGTAACACCCTCTCATCTCTAGATTTATGAAGGGAATTTTTTATTCCAATCCTCCCAGGCCAAGGTATTCGACAACCTGGGATGTTAGCGAAGTACTTATGCTCCTTCGCCAATGGACTCCTATCACAGCCCTGTCTTTGGCCAAACTCTCCATGAAGGTAATCATGCTCATGACACTGGTTTCAGCGCAACGGGTGCAGACATTGCAGAAGCTGCGACTCAACAGGATGGAAGTATCTGCACATGCCATTACGTTTTCCATCTACGATCTACTCAAACAGAGCAGACCGGGGTGACAGGGTCTTTTCGGCATACCCTACAGATTCAAGCCTACGTGTGGTGTCACACTTATTATGTTACATCAAGGCCACCAGCACCCTAAGAAGTGCGGAATCAGCAATATTGATTAGCCACAGAAAACCGCATAGTAAGGTGTCGGTTCAGACTATTTCAAGGTGGCTAAAGCAGGTTCTGGTTTATGCAGGTATTGACACTGACATTTTTTAAATCTCATTCCACCAGGGCGGCATCAACGTCAGCAGCCAGGGCAATGGACGTCCCCATAGACCATATCCTCGCGGCCGCAGAGTGGTTAAGTGAGTGGATGTTTCAGCAATATTATCATAAACCACTTGCTGAACCAGGGGTATTTGCCCGTTCTGTTTTAAGTTCAGTTTTATAGCTTCCCCCTGGGACAGAAGGGTTGCTATTGTTTTCTTTAAAAATTAAACTGTTATTACATTTAAAATCAATGTCATGGTTTATTGCATTTTTGATTCTTTCCTCATTCTGAGTCAATCGATGCAGTGAGACACCTGGATTTGAATCTACGGCATAAAATCACAGAGCTTTGAAATCTTCACGTAGTCACTCACGTGACTCCGAAGTAAAATAGTAAGAATAAATGAGAACTTACCAGTTTGAAGTTTGATCTTTATTTTATGAGGAGTTACGTTGGTGATTACGTGCCCTCCACGCCCGACCCTCTCTCACAAAGGTCATCTGGTAGTTCTAGGTTTCTGCTCTTACTATTATACTTAAATTACTGTTACCTGTGATTTCATACTGCTGCTTTGAAGATTGACGCGCATGCGGCCTGACGGGGTCTTCGTCACGTAATCACCAACATAACTCCCCATAAAATAAAGATCAAACTTCAAACTGGTAAGTTCTCGTTTAATCTTACTATTTACCTACAAACCTGTACGACTTTGGAATGTGGGAGGAAACCAGAATTCTCGGAGAAAACCCACGCAGGTCACGGGGAGAACGTTCAAACTCTATACAGACAGCACCCGTAGTTGGGATCGAACCCGTGGCCACCCTTCTATTGCTTTTTTTCAGGGAAGCTTTGAGCACATCTATGAATAGATTCTTCTGTCCTTCATGGTGATCTTAACCCATGATAGTGCTCCGAGTACTGTGCCTCTTTCCAGAGTCTGATGCCCACAATGCCAACTGGCTTTCCCTGTACACTATCTTTGTGCTGAGGATGTCACTAACATTGGTTTGCTTAACCTTCCATTGAATAAGGAGGACTTTGCAGAGGTATCATCATGGTATTTTTCCTGTGTCTTGAGGTGCCTCACGTTGGTAGTGCAGTTCCCTGAAGAATAATGGAGTCCAGAGATCACCAGTGTCCACTGTGTCTTCCACCCTGTGCCTCATCAGATCATGCCAGAAAGCCCACCTGGTAAATGCAAAGGAAGTAGACACAAAATGCTGGAGTAACTCAACGGGACAGGCAGCATCTCTGAAGAGAAGGAATGGGTGACGTTTCGGGGCGAGACACTTCTTCAGAGATAAGGGAAACGAGTGATATAGATGGTGATGTGGAAAGATAAAGAACAATGAATGAAAGATATGCAAAAAAGTAATGATGATAAAGGAAACAGGCCATTGTTAGCATGAAAACGTGAAGTTAGTGCGACTTGGGATTAAAACGAGAAGCTAGTGTGACTAGTGTCACCCATTCCATCTCTCCAGAAATGCTGCCTGCCCCACTGAGTTACTCCAGCTTTTTGTGTCTATCTTCGGTTTAAACCAGCATCTGCTGTTCCTTCTGACACAATGCAAAGGACATGCCGGGCTGGAGGAACAGTGGCCCAGGACTGCCCCTTTGTGGCAGGAGCAAGATGTACTTCATTCCAATGGGGGTTAGAATCATTGAGCCATACAGCATAAAAACAGGCCCTTCATCACAACTTGCCCACACCAACCAAGATGCCCCATCTTACACTAGTCCCACCTGCATGCGTTTGGCCCTTATCCGTCTAAACCTTTCCCATCTAAACACTGTCCTAATGTTTTTTAAACGTTGTCACAGGACCTGCCTCAACCACACCCACATTTCTATACCCACTACCTTCTGTGTGAAATGTTGCTCCTCAAGTTCCTATTAAATCTTTCCCCTCTCACCTGAACCTGGAGGCAGGATCGATTTTAACATTTAAAATTAAAATGGATAGGTATATGGACGTGAAGGGAATGGAGGGGTATGGTCTGAGTGCAGGTAGATGGGACTAGGGGAAAACAAATGGTCGGCACAGACTGGAAGGGCCGAGAGGGCCTGTTTCCGTGCTGTAATTGTTATATGGTTATTGTTATATGGAACCTGTGACCTCTGGCTCTGGAATCCCCTACTCCGGGTAAATTTCCCCCAATTCTGGGTAAAAGCCAATGATTACGAGGTTGAGTTTAGTTTATTGTCAGTGAAGAGCTTTAGTTGCATACTAACCAGCCAGTGGAAAGACAGTACATGATTACAATCGAGCCATCCACTGTGTACAGATACAAGATAAAGGGCATAACATGGATAAAGTTTGGAGCAAGATAAAGTCCAGTAACGTTCAATCAAAGATAATCTGACGGTCTTCAATGAGGTACATAGTAGCTCAGGACTGTCCTCTAGTTGTTGTTAGGATGGTTCAGTTACCTGGTAACAGCTGGGAAGAAGCTGTCCCAGAATCTGGAGTTGTGCATTTTCACACTTCTACACTTCTTGCCCGATGGGAGAAGGGAGGAGGGTGGGCCGGAGGTGTAAATTGTGTCAATGGATGGGGGGTGGATTTGTGTGATGGTCTGGGCTGCTTTTGGGAGCTTCGACCCTGGACTTCCACTTCGCCCCCACAACCCCCACCCCCCCCCCCCCCCCTCACGTCCACACATGTGACCCCCATACCAAGAAATGCATGATTGAATAAAATGGATGTGGCATTCGTCATTTGTGGCACAAGATGACCCTCTACTCGAGCATCATCCCCTACTGCTGTAACACCCCAC
Source organism: Okamejei kenojei (assembly GCA_035221665.1). Taxonomy (NCBI): domain Eukaryota; kingdom Metazoa; phylum Chordata; class Chondrichthyes; order Rajiformes; family Rajidae; genus Okamejei; species Okamejei kenojei. The sequence goes on from CM069162.1 coordinate 17,373,216, forward strand.
CCTTTGAAGTCTGCGGCTGTGTTTAAGATTTTGCAGTTTCCAGTCATCAGTAAGTAATTTCCCTGAGATGAGGAAAATTGCTTTGCACCACTGACCTTTCAGAAATCCCGAATTTAATCAAATCGGAAACTGTAATCACATTAACCGCTCGGCCTCCTTGGCCAGGAGTGCAGCTGATTTTTCAATATAACCTGAAGGGCAACTTAATCTAAAAATCTATCTTTATCGTATAAATATCTGACCTTCTAATTGAAAATAAATTGTTGATCCAAATAATTATCTTTGTGATGCTTATGTCAATTAATAAAAAGACTCATGGCAATTGCATCAATCATTTTCATATTTACCTCCAAGGTGTTTAACTGGAGAATGACACCTAGAAATTTGATTTATTGTCCATTAAAGGGAAAAGTTTAAGTTTCCACACAGGGAGGAACAGTCTCGTGCCTTTATATCTTCTACATGAGGGCAGAACTAAAACATGGATTTATCCAGGTTCTTTCACACCTTAAAGCCCTTTAAACCAGTAGTGATGCTGTTGCGAATTAAAATTGAACACATTGAGGTCCCACTAATAGCAATGGGATAAGGATCACGTAATCAGCATTAGTGATGTTTGTGACAAGGTAAATATTTGCCAGGACACCAGAAATTGACTTTGATTCTCTGCTTTAGCGGTAGCGTGAAATCCTTAATATTCACGGGAGAAGCCAGATGGAAGGTTGGCCAATGTCTCTGATGGTGCTGTGATCTCTCGTTATAAGTTGTGAGAGGATGAAGAGAGGATGGCGGATCTAAATGATCTTCTTAAGTGGGGCAGACGAAGAAGGGTCTCGACCTGAAATGGTTCCTTCTCTCCAGAGATGCTGCGTGTCCCAGAGATGAGTTACTCCAGCTTTTTGTGTCTATCTTCTGAAGTGGGATTTGGTCTGCAGGGTCAAAGGCTAGTGACAACGACACCTCATCTTAACATGGCTTACCTTGAAGGAGATGGGCAGATGTTTTGGAGGATCCAGAGACCATATTGAATTATGACTTTGGAACGGCATTAGAACATCTCACTAAAATAGGAAGACACAAACAATTTCCGAGAAATACTAGGGGACCGAGGATCTAGTGGGAGGGATGAACTGAAGGGAATCCACATTAGTCAGGAAATTACTTACTTACTTACTGCCTATTAAGCCTCCTGGCATGTAGGGCAGCAACGAAGGTCCTCCACTCCTTGCTGATTCCTTCAGCTGCTGTTTCCGTAACATATTTGTTTTACGAGACAGGGTTGTTAGCCCTGTGCTCAACCTCCAACCTGGAGGACCAGTGGATCACTCTTCATCTCGCCTCTACCCTTCCACCTGTCCAGCATGGGAGACCCTAACAGGAGGCGAATCTCCCGCTGGCATAGCTCTAGGGGTCACTGAAACACACAAGCTCCCCGACCACGACTAGGTTGCAATCCAATGGGGGAGAGTCAGGAAATGGTGATAGATAAACTGCTGGGTCTGAACGCAGATAAATCCCCAGGGCCTGATGGTCTGCTTCCCAGAGTACTCAAGGAGGTGGCCCAAGAAATCGTGGATGCATTGGTGATCATTTTCCAATGTTCTCTCACCTCTGAATCAGTTCCTGTGGACTGAAGGATAGCCAATGTCACCCCACATTTTAAAAAAAGGAGGGAGAGAGCAAACAGGGAATTATAGACCATTTAGCCTTACATCAGTAGTGGGGAATGTTTGCTTGAGTCGATTGTTAAAGATGTTATATCAGCGCATTTGGAAAACAGTGACAATCGGTCAAAGTCTACATGGATTGATGAAGGGGAAATCATGCTTGACTAATCTTCTGACATTTTTTAAGGATGTAACAAGTAGAATGGATAATGGAGAGCCAGTGGATATGGTGTATCTGGACTTTCAAAAAGCCTTTGACAAGGTCCCACACAAGAGATTAGTGTGCAAAATTTGAGCACACGGTATTGGGGGTAGGTTATTAACGTGAATAGAGAACAGGTTGGCAGAAAGGAAGCAAAGAGTAGGAATTAACGAGTCCTTTTCAGAATGGCAGGCAGTGACTAGTGGGGTGCCGCAAGGCTCAGTGCTGGGACCCCAGTTACTTACAATAGTTATTAACGATTTAGACAAGGGAATTAAATGTGACATTTCCAAGTTTGAAGATGACACAAAGCTGGGGGGCAGTGTGAGCTGCAATGAGGATGCTAAGAGGCTGCAGGGTGACTTGGATTTGTTGGGTGAGTGGGCAGATGCAATATAATGTGGATAAATGTGAGGTTATCCACTTTGGTGGCAAGAACAGGGAGGCAGATTATTATCTGAATGGTGACAGATTAGGAAAAGGGGAGGTGCAACGAGACCTGTGAGTACTTGTACATCAGTCACTGAAAGTAAGCATGCAGGTACAGCAGGCAGTGAAGAAAGCTAATGGCATGTTGGCCTTCATTGCGAGACGATTTGAGTTTAGGAGCAAGGAGGTCCTAATGCCCTGGAGGCCCTGGTGAGACCGCACCTGGAGTATTGTGTGGAAATTTGGTCTTCTAATTTGAGGAAGGAACATTATTGCTATTGAGGAAGTGCAGCGTAGGTTCACCAGGTTAATTCCCGGGATGGCAGGACTGTCATATGTTGAAAGAATGGGTCGACTGGGCTTGTATTCACTGGAATATAGAAGGATGAGAGGACATTATAGAAACATATTAAATTCTTTAAAGTTTGGACAGGCAAGATGCAGGAAAAATGTTCTGATGTTGGGGGAGTCCAGAACCACGGGTAGGCCATTTAGGATTGAGATGAAGAAAAACTTCTTCACCCAGAGAGTTGTGGATCTGTGGAATTCTCTACCACAGAGGTCAGTGGAGGCCAAGTCACTGGATGTGTCCAAGAGATAGCTAGATTTATCTCTTAGGACTAAAGTAATCAAGGGATCGGGGGGAAAAGCAGGAACGGTGTACTGATTTGAGATGATCAGCCATGATCATAGTGAATGGTAGTGCTTTCCATTGAATGGAAAGGGCCGAATTGCCTACTCCTCCACCTATTTTTCTATGTTTCTATGTTTATATCTTGTTTTTCACCAAAGATAGACACAAAATGCTGGAGTAACTCAGTGGAACATGCAGCTCCTCTGGATAGAAGGAATGGGTGATGTTTCGGGTGACCCAAAACATCACCCATTCCTTCTATCCAGAGTTGTTGTGTGTCCCGCTGAGTTACTCCAGCATTTTGTGTCTATCTTTGGTGTAAACCAGCATCCACAGTTCCCTGCTAGACATCTGGTGTTTCACTCCCAATGTTGCTGTTTGGAAGCCCGATAGAGATCGCATCTGTCAGCTACAATGTTCCCAGAGCAGAGCGGTGCGGTTTCTGTGCGTAATGCTGCACTGTCAGGTTTAGCGCACTCTGCCAGTCTATTGATCCACTATTAGATCTCACAGCTGCCAGCATTTATCCCAGTAACTGCGACCGTGGTTGGCGGGCCTGAGAACGACTCTCAATGGGCTTCAGCCACTGAGGGGTGATGCTACTTCCTAAAATGGATGATGTAGTGAGGGGAGAAGGAAGCTAGGCCACCAGGTATACACTCAGAGTGTCCAAGAGAACTGGACTGGATAGTGAGGAACTGTGACTCTCGAAATTATAGTCCTGATGTTAAAGGCTCAGGCCTTGTATTAAAGGGGGTGGCACAGTGGCGCAGAGGTTGAGTTGCTTCCTTACAGTGGCAGAGACCCAGGTTTGATCTTGACTTTGGGTGCTGTCTGTACGGAGTTTGTACGTTCGACCCAACGTCCCCCTCCTCTGTTGACCGCCTCTGTGTCCCGGGGAACTGCCTCCTGGCAGCCGACACATTGACAAGGTTGAATGTTCTTTGTTTAGTTTGGTTAAGAGATACAGCGCGGAAATCGGCCCTTCGGCCCACCGAGTCCGCACTGAACAACGATCCCCGCACATTAACAACACAATTGACACTTGTATCAAGCCAATTAACCTACAAACCTGTACGCCTTTGGAATGTGCGAGGAAACCAAAGATCTCGGATAAAACCCACGCAAGTCACGAGGAGAATGTACAAACTCCGTACTGACAGCAACCATAGCCGGGATCGAACCCGGGACTCCGGCGTTGCAAGCACGGTAAGGCGGCAACTCTACCACTGCGCCACTGTGCAACTTTGAGCCAAAACTCTACTAAACAATTTATTTCAATAAAATCTCCCCTGGCCTCTGACTCAGCATCTCCTGCTGTGACCTTTGCAACTTGCTTCCTCAGCTACCAAAAGCTGGATAATCTAAATCATTCTGGACTGCATTTCCATCAGGAATAAAAACTCAAAACTAGCACGGAAAGAAGTCAAATTAATCTCGATTAATCTTGATTGACTCCACCACACCTGAGTCCTGGTTCTTTCTTGACAGCATCAGTAGATGGGACGCTCGAAAAGTTCCTGATTAATTTTCTAAGCTGGTATCTCCAATTTCATTTCCCACACACTCGCGTTAAGAAAAAAGTGTTACAACAAAGTGATACAACACTTTTCAAGAGGGGGGGGGGGAAGAGACAGAATGGGGGTTTCTGGCTCTATAGAGAGTCTTGAGAATGAGAGGAGAACAGTGAGCAGAGAAAGAGAAAAGGGAGAAAGTGGGAGAGAAAATAAAAGGAGGCAGAGAGCAAGAATGGCAAGGAAAAATAAATAATGGAAAGTTTGAAAGGAATAGAGAGAAAGAGAGGAGAGGTAGAAAATGGGAAGTGAAGGAGGGAGATTTTTGTAGATTCAGTGCTGGGGTTCACTCTATTTAATTTCCGTTCCATACCCCCTCACCCTCCCTATATGATTTCCCAACTGGTAAAACCTCTCCGTTCCTTTCTTACAAAGAGATACAGCACAGAAACAAACCCTCGACCATCCACAATGACCATCAGCACTTGTTTTCACTAAAACTAATGTGATTCCTTTTCATTCTCCCCACATTCTCTGTAACCCCCCCCCCCCCCCCCAGATTCTACCACTGACTTACACACCACTAGAAGCAATTTACAGTTCCAATTATCTACCAACCTTCTGCTCCTTGTCCTCCCTTGTCTCTTCCTTCTTCATTTCTCTGTACCTGTTTCTGTATCTCTGTATCTCTCTTTCTCCTCAATTATCTACCAACTCTCTGCCAATTAACTTACAAACCCGTACGTCTTCGGAGTGTGGGAGGAAGCCGGAGCACCCGGAGTAAACCCACAGGGTCTCAGAGAGATCGTACAAACTCCGTACAGACAGCATCCGTAGTCGAGATCCAACCCGGATCTCTGGCGTTGCACTGCAAGGCAACAACCCTTGCAGTGTAACGGCAGACTGATGCCAAACTATCAGAGCTTTACTGCATGTGGAAAATAACAGGCATAAGCTTGATGTTATCTATATGAAAAGAATAGAGAAAAGCAGGAGACAAGCGAGAGAGATCCCGATCAAACATTTGTTGCCACTGTTGATAGACGTCAATTTGTGACATAAATCTAACCTGGACAATTACTCTGTATCTCATTGTACTGCTCTATCCCAAGTCAGGTATCCTTGAATTTTTCATTTTCCTCCTAACCCTGAGCTTACATGCATGGGCACCTCTGCTTCCTGAGTTTTCTATTTTTAAGTTGCCTGCTTGCTCCACTTCATTAGCCAGAGCCAGGTCAAGTTGTTCTCTTGCTGGAGCAGCAATGTAATTATTGGAAAACCAATCACTGAATGTGCTGCTTCACCACAACTCCCCCACTGTCTCATCTATTTTCTCCAAACCTCACTCTATTCTTACAGTAGATAATTGAGTTTGCCACAATTACGTTCTACTGTTCACACACAACACAGCCCTTTCCTTAAATCACACTCTCAATTATCTATAAACTGTTCAGCTGCCACTGGCTCCTGCTCAGCTTTATCCAAAGGGATATTATTCAGACCAGCTCTCTCTTTAAATCTTTATATTCTGGTCCTGTGATATTAACTTTAACTAACATGACTAACAATGGAACTAACTAATGAAGACAGCAGAGTGGCACAGCTGGCAGAGCTGTGATATTGACTTTAGCTCACGTGACTAGGGGCAGCACAGTGGTAGAGTTGTTGCCTTACAACACCAGAGACCCGGGTTCGATCCTGACTACAGGTGCTGTCTGTACAGAGTTTAGACATTCCCCCTGTGACCACGTGGGTTTTCCCTGGGTGCTCCGGTTTCCTCCCACATTCCAAAGATGTACAGGTTTGTCGGTTTATTGTACTTGTGTGTAGTGTAGTGCTAGTGTGCGAGGAGTGCTGGTCAGCACAGACTATTCGCCGAAGGACCTGTTTCCATGCTGTATCTCTAAACTAAATTAACATGACTAACGTGAGAACCTTTACTAACACGAGGAGGCCACAGCTGGTAGAACTGCTGCCTAACAGTGCCAGAGATCCGAGTTCGATCCTGACCCTGGCTGCTGTCCATGTGGAGTTTGTATGTTCTTCCTATGACCATATGTGTTTCCTCCATGTGCTCCGGTATCCTCTCACATCCCAAAGACGTGAGGATTTTGTAGGTTAATTGGCTGCTATAAAATTGTGTCTAGTGCGTCTAGTGCATTGGGAGTGGATTTGAACGTGCGAGAACATAGAACTAGTGTGGGTCGGTGATCATTGGTTAGCATGGACTCAGTGGGCTAAAGGGTCTGTTTCCATGCTGTATCTCTAAACTAGACTAAAAGACTCTGTCTCTCCAATACTCTTGGAAGATTAATGCTCTTGGACGAGTACATTTATCAGTTTTGATTCAGCAGCAGCCTGCTTCTGCTGTAACATCACTGTATCTTGAATGGTTCTGGTTGTCCTGTTTATTTCTTCCCCTTATTTTTGTAAGTGGCCGTTTTGGGCGACAATTTGCATACCTTGGGTAAAGAATTTCACTGTGACTTGTCACATGTGTCAATAAAATATTCAATTCAAATTCAGTTCCTCAACCTAGAAATTCATACTCATAACACTGAGAAAAAGTTGCTGTTCCGATGAAGTTGATTTAACCATGAGTGGAGGGAAAAATTGAGCCCACTTCCAGCTTCTAATTCAGGAAATTTGATTTCCTGCCAGGAATTTGTTCAGTATAAGAGATGCTGTTTTGGCATGAAACTCGCTATTGACACAAGCAATGGGGCAGAGCCTGATGTAAGGCTAACAGTGAGTTCAGCTCATTGATCCAGGACATGGTCTTCCTTGTTCACACTTGGAGTAACTGACTCTACACGCACTGAAACCAACCAGTGTAAAGAGTTTGTACGCATAGATATGGTGGGCCAAATGTTCTGTTTCTGAGCTTTGTGAGTCTCTAATGGCGCTGTACCAACTCCACAGCACATTGTACCCTGACTGTTACTCCATGGTGAATCTTTCGTGCACTGTCAACCTTGAGCACAGAACTGACTCCAACCAAACTTGCTGGAGCCGAGGAACCTGGCTGTCTGAGACATCACAAGCAGCCAAGGGAAACTAGAAGAACCATGCTCATACCTAAACACGCTTGACAAACAATGTCTACGTGGGCCACTCTAGATCACTGAAATATGTAACCTTAAATACCAGCCCAGCCAAGACTGCTCTCACAGTATAAATACAAGGGATTGAAGATGCTGCTTTACACAAAATGACACTAAATGGTGGATTAACTCAGCAGGTCAGGCAGCATCTCTGGGGAACACAAGTTATTGATGTCAGTCTGAGGAAGGGTCATGACCCAAAATGTCACCGAACTGTGTCCTCCAGAGATGCTGCCTGACCCGTTGAGTTACTCCAGCACTTTGTGTCCTTGTTCTCCCGTAGCCACTGTGAGGGTGACCATCGTTCTCAGCTTTCTTGCCTCGGGACCACTAAGCTTACCACTGATGATCTCCAGGCACCCCGCCATTCGCTGCTGAATTAAACTCACACCCCAGGACAGGAGATGTCATTGATTTTTTCAGCAATCCAAAGGATGAGACAGGCTGAGCATCAGAATTTGCCAGTGTCAGGGCTTCTCCAGACTAGAGGCACTCAAGGACCACACAGATTCACTCCCAGCGAACACTCCCTGAGCATCTCCTGCCAGGAAAAATGACTGTAGTCTTGGTGGATCTCTGTGCCCTCCTTGAACACAAAGACTCTTTCCTAGTCTGACCTGCTCCAGCTGACTTCAAGGGTTGAATGGTTTCTTTATTGCCACGTGTACCAGGTACAGTAAAATACTTTTTTTTGCCTATAGCCCAGCAAGACTATTCCTGTACATGATCGCAAACCCCTGCCCCGTTAGCACAGAATGTGTAGTATAGCCCACTGAATCCATAAGCAAGAGGCACCATTTTGATGGCCAGTGCCTCCATCATTAAACATTGGTCTCTCCTCTCCAGGGACAGCTGTATCTATTCTCCACGTGCCAATTCCCTGCAGCTGTGGTGATTTGGTGATGTGCCTGCCCCTTTAAGAGCTGTAACTAGATGTTTCAGGTGAATGAAAGAGCTGGAACCAGGTGTTTCAGCTGAATGGCCATTACATGAGCAGAACATGACCAGGCTGACATCTTGGCACATTGTAACTGGGGTTATGGGGAGAAGGCAGGAGAATGGGGTTAGGTGGAACAGGTAGGTCAGCCATGATTGAATGGTGGAGTATAATTGATGGATCGAACGGCCTAATTCTATTCCTATCACTTATGATCTTATGAACTGTAGTCATGCTGTATCGTTTTAATGCTCCCAAGGTCTGAATGATAATATTTTAATTTGAGAACTTTCTTTGTAAAATGCCAATATAGGCATTCTCTGATCGTGTTACTGTTTTGTATTTGTTGGTTTGAATAAAAGCATTTGTAAACAAAAAAACAAAAAAAAAAAAGGTCTGAGCAGAAAGAGCTTGCAAATAGTGACCCAATTTCTATTTGGACTCCCCTTTGAATTTAAATTTTTCCTCATCTCATCTTGAATTTTGTTTCACTTTTATCCTAGATTAATCTCCTGCAGTCTTTCCACCTCTCTATATTTGTCACTTTCCCTTTAAGTTGACAATATTCCTGCTTCCTCTATATTCTCACCATCGCACCATATCAGCCCTCCCTCTGAACTTACGTTGTCACTCCAGTATATTTGTTGGCTGTCAACTCTTAAACTGCAACCAGTCCCATTGCTCCAGAAATTGAATCCACTCTCTCCTACACTCTTACTATCCATTTACCTCGCTAATCTGTGGGTAGTAATTGGAAACTTTCAAATTTCTAATTCTTCGCTTTCTTCTTTCCTATATTGTTGGCTCCAACATCATTTACTTTGGCTCCTGCCACTCTCTCCTCGCTGTCTGCAGTCCTGATATATGGGAGACGCCACACTATTCACACCACATGTTTGCATTTGCCAAAGTGATTCACCCTGCCTTCAGCTCCCACTCACTTCGTCAAAAATCCAGACACATCTCAGTGCAAATTCCCCATATCCTCTTTTTTCCTGAGAGAGACACAAAATGCTCGACAGGCAGCTCATCGGGGCAGGCAGCATCTCTGGAGAGAAGGAATGGGTGACGTTTCAGGTCGACTCCCTTCTTCAGACTGAGCGTCAGGGGAGAGGGAGTTACAGAGATCAGGAAGTGCAAGAGATCAAAAGAGATGCAGATCAAGGAAAATGTAGAATAGACCATAGTTAGCCAGGAGAAGCTGACAGCAAAGCAAACAAAGACGCCGTATTATCAGAGGGTCAGTCAGACTGGTCGGAGAACTGGGAAGGGGGAGGAATGGAGAGTGAGGGAAAGCAAGGGATACTTGAAGTTAGAGAAGTCAATACTCTTTTTTCCTTACGACCTCTAAACAAGTCTGAAGAAGGATTTCGACCTGTAACGTCACCCACCTCTTTTCTCCAGAGATGCTGCCTGACCCGTTGAGCGACTCCAGCATTTTGTATCTATTTTCACTGAGTCAATCTTGACAGCGGCTTGACCATGTTTATTGCAACAAGTAAGGGGGCCAAAACTGTGAGTCGGATTGGCATATGGCATTAAAATACGAATGTAATTGCATTAAGGCCGCCTATTGATAATGGTTCTACCGTCATCTGAACTTATTTACAATAAACCATGGTCATTGTTAGCATCAGCTCACGTCATATTCGATTCATCTAGTTTCCAGCAAATTTTGAGAGAATATTCATGCGCTATACTCTGGAATTTAGAAGGATGACAGGGGATCTTATTTAAACATATAAGATTATTAAGGCTTTGGACACGCTAGAGGCAGGAAACATGTTCCCGATGTTGGGGGAGTCCAGAACCAGGGTCCACAGTTTAAGAATAAGGGATAAGGCATTTAGAATGGAGATGAGGAAACACTTTTTTTATACAGAGAGTTGTGAGTGTGGAATTCTCTGCCTCAGGGGGTGGTGGAGGCCTGTTCTCTGGATACTTTCAAGAGAGAGCTAGATAGGGCTCTTAAAATTAGCGGAGTCAGGGGATATGGGGAGAAGGTAGGAACGGGGTAATGATTGTGGATGATCAGCCATGATTACATTGAATGGCGGTGCTGGCTCGAAGGGCCGAATGGGCTACTCCTGCACCTATTTTCTATTGTCTATAAAGCATAAGAGGATGTGACTGGTAAAGTCCTGGTGTATGCTACTGGGTATGTCACCTATAAAACCTAAGATTCTCTAAACTACACACGGGAGCAATCCCCCACTAACCCAGCGAGAAAATCCACAGTAGTTTCCAATCCTTACTATCTGCAGAGGATATTAAAGCAAGACAAGCTTCTGGTTTTAGCAAACGCGCTTGTTTATTTGTTCTGGAATATTGACCATAAACCTATTGTTAACATGTTTAATTCCTTCCATTCTACACTAAATTATGCTTGAATATTCAGTGCAAGTCTAAGTAACTCAGCTAGTACATAATGGTGTTTTATCAAGCATTTTCAAGGATGAGTCGCACCCTGGCCACTTCCTCTTCTCCCCTCTCCCATCAGGCAAAACGCATACCTCCAGATTCAGGGACAGTTTCTTCAGACAACTGAATCATCCTACCACAACCAGAGAGCAGAGCTGAACTACTATCTCCATCTTTGGTGACCCTTGGTCTATCCTTGATCGTACTTTGCTGGCTATGCCTTGCACTAAACATGTATCTATACACTGTAATTGGCTCGATTGTAATCGTATTGTCTTTCCGCTGACTGGTTAGCAGGCAACAAAAGCTTTTCACTGTACCTTGCTACACATGACACTAATCTAAACTGAACTGAAGCTATTATATATAATATCAGGTATTTACATAAAAAACTCGATTGGATTTTAACATCATGCTCAATCAATTTGTAATAATCGATCTACAGATATAATATCTACAGTTTCCACATCCTTCTATTATGAGCCAAAACCTAAATAGCCTGACAAGTGCCGATGGTTTACATAAACACGCTCTCCATATGGTGTTAAAGTTGAGGTCACTCCTCTGGGCTGCTGGAAGCGATTTTGCTTGTTTATCCCTATTAAGTGGGCATATTTTAAAGTTAATACAGGAAACTCACCCAGCTGGACAAAGTCCAGCTAAACTATGGGACTAACATTCAACAGTGTTGGGAGCAGTTTCAACGATCTAGTAGCCACCAACACATTTCTCCGAGTCGTGTTTATTTCATTCAACAAATTCGATTCTGCTGGGGTGGAAGATTGCAACCTTCACGTGGTCCGCCCTGTCTCGACTAATGCAATCAACTCGACGTGCACAAACGGAAGATCAAATAGAACAAGTTGTCCAACAACTTTAGGCTGTGCACGCCACACAAAAGAAGATTCTGCTGATGCTTTTTTTCCATTTTGTTAGGCAGTGGGAAAAACGACCTTGCTCATGTTTATGCCTCAGAGTAAATAGATCACCGGCAGAAAATACTGGCTGAACACCTTCGCTCAGTCCGCCTGGACCTACCTGAGCTGCTGGTTGCTAAACACTTTAATTCTCCTGCCCATTCCCGCATTCTGTCCTAGGCCTCTTCCATTGTCAGAGTGAGAATGAATGCTAATTGGTGGAACAGCATCTCATATTTCATATTGCAACCCTGTGGCATGAATATTGATTTCCATAACTTCAAGTAACCCTGGCATTCCCTCTCTCCATCCCTTCCCCACCCAAGTCGCACCAGCTACTCATTTTCACCCAACAAACAGCTAACATTGGCCTGTTTCCTTTATCATCATCATTTTTTTGCATATCTTTCATTCATTGTTCTATATCTCTCCACATCATCGTCTATATCTCTCGTTTCCCTTTCCTGTGACTCTCAGTCTGAAGAAGGGTCTGGACCAGAAACATCGCCCATTCCTTCTCTCCAGAGATACTGCCTCACCTGCTGAGTTACTCCAGCATTTTGTGTCTAACTTTGATTTTAACCAGCATCTGCAGTTCTTTCTTACACATGCTATCTGTCCCGCTGAGTAACAACGTCTCTGGCCCAAGTGAAATATCTGCCCCTTCACTACTCAAACATGCTGGCTTTAAGTCAAGTGCCCTTCTGTTTCTCTCTAGGTAGCTATTCATCCTGACCCAACACGCAGGGAAAAAACGAGAGGTCACCATTCAAGTCCTTGAACAGGAGTCTCTGTGGTTCATTCAAGCATCTGAACATTGGATCAAATGCCACAGCTATTTGTGGGTGTCTCTCCCAGTGTCTTGGCAAGGCTATACAGTATGTAGCTTAATCCATGTAAAAAGCAGCTGAGCAGTTTACTTGATCTTGACTTTCACCTGGAAACCCCAGCGTGTGACCAGATGGTGTACCAGACACCAATGGAGAAGGATGAATGTTCCCAGTCATGCGAGAGCCTACAGTTACCACTCACGTGGGTATCAACGGGGTGACACGCTCTACAGCCAATGTTTCTCCTTCCTAATTCACTCAAAACATTTTATGATTTTAAAACGTTTCTTCGGACGGAAAAGAGGCTGAAGGAGGGTCTCGTCCCGAAACATCACCTATTCCTTTTCTCCAGAGATGCTGCCTGGCCCATTGTGTTACTCCAGCATTTTGTGTCTATCTATATTCATTAATCACCATATTTCCTATTCTTCTTAGAAAGTTGAATCACCTCCCACCTTATATTCAAGGCTTCAAAGTTATGGTTTTGGTTCAGTATAGTTTTTTTTTAAATAATAAAAGGCTAGCAATACTGTATGTTCTTGGTTATTGAAAATCTAAACTTTAATCGGGAAAAGTTGCAACCTTTCTCCATGGAACTCAAATAAATTTGTAAAAATGACAACAGAGAAGGGAAGCACTCGGACCCAAAATGTAGGCGAGAAAGATGAAAAAGATAATAGACAGAGAATAAAGGATGGTGGTTTATAAAATGTGCATATTTTAATGCTAGGAGCATTGTAAGTAAGGTGGATGAACTTAGAGCCTGGATTGACACCTGGAAATATGATGTTGTGGCAATCAGTGAAACATGGTTGCAGGAGGGCTGTGATTGGAAACTAAATATTCCAGGATTTCGTTGCTTCCGGGGTGATAGAATTGGAGGGACCAGAGGTGGAGGTGTTGCATTGCTTGTCAGAGAGGATATTACAGCAGTGCTTTGGCAGGATAGATTAGAGGGTTCGTCTAGGGAGGCTATTTGGGTGGAACTGAGAAGTGGGAACGGTGTAGCAACACTTTTAGGGGTGTACTATAGACCGCCAAATGGGGAGCGAGAATTGGAAGAGCAAATATGTAAGGAGATAGCAGATATTAGTAGTAAGCACAAGGTAGTGATTGTGGGAGATTTCAATTTCCAAAAATAGACTGGGAAACACATTCTGTAAATGGGCTGGATGGTTTGGAGTTTGTAAAATGTGTGCAGGATAGTTTTTTGCAGCAGTACATAGAGGTACCAACCAGAGAAGGGGCAGTGCTGGACCTCCTGTTAGGAAATGAGGCAGGACAGGTGACGGAGGTATGCGTTGGTGAGCACTTCGGGACCAGTGATCACAATTACCATTAGTTTCTATATAATTATGGAGCGAGTCAGAACAGGACCTAGAGTGGAGATTTTTGATTGGAGAAAGGCTAACTTTGAGGGAATGCGTGAGGATTTTTAAAGGAGTGAATTGGGACACTTTGTTTCATGGGAAGGATGTAGAAGAGAAATGGAGGACATTTAAAGGGGAAATTGTAAGAGTACAGAATCTTTATGTCCCTGTTAGGTTGAAAGGAAATAGTAAAAAATTGGAAAGAGCCATGGTTTTCAAGGGAAATTAGACACTTGTTTCGAAAAAAAGAGAGATACCTACAAGAATTATAGGAGGCATGGAGGTAAATGAGGTGCTAGAGGAGTATAAAGAATGTAAAAAAGAATCTTAAGAAAGAAATTAGGAAGGCTAAAAGAAGATATGAGGTTGCTTTGGCAAGAAAGGTGAAAGTAAATCCAAAGGGTTTCTACAGCTATATTAATAGCAAAAGGATAACGAGGGATAAAATTGGACCATTAGAGAACCAGAATGGACAGCTATCTGCAGAGCCAAAAGAGATCGGGGAGATATTGAACAATTTCTTTTCTTCGGTATTCACCAAGGAGAAGGATATTGAACTCTGTGAGGTAAGGGAAAAAAGTAGAGTAGCTATGGAAACTATGAGATTCAAAGAGGAGGAAGTACTGACACTTTTGAAAAATATAAAGGAGGATAAGTCTCCAGGTCCTGACAGGATATTCCCTAGGACATTGAGGGAAGTTAGTGTAGAAATAGCAGGAGCTATGACAGAAATATTTCAAATGTCATTAGAAACGGGAACAGTGCCGGAGGATTGGCGTACTGCGCATGTTGTTCCATTGTTTAAAAAGGGTTCAAAGAATAAACCTAGCAATTATAGACCTATTAGTTTGACGTCAGTGGTGGGCAAATTAATGGAAAGGATACTTAGAGATAATATATATAAGCATCTGGATAAACAGGGTCTGATCAGGAACAGTCAACATGGATTTGTGCCTGGAAGGTCATGTTTGACAAACCTTCTTGAATTTTTTGAAGCGGTAACTAGGGAAATTGATGAGGGTAAAAGCAGTGGATGTTGTCTATATGGATTTCAGTAAGGCCTTTGACAAGGTTCCCCATGGAAGGTTGGTTCAGAAGGTTCAATCTTTGGGTGTTAATGGCGGAGTAGCAAGATGGATTCAACAGTGGCTGAATGGGAGATGTCAGAGAGTAATGGTGGATGGCTGTTTGTCAGGTTGGAAGCCGGTGACCAGTGGGGTGCCTCAGGGATCTGTGTTGGGTCCACTGTTGTTTGTCATGTACATCAATGATCTGGATGATGGGGTGGAAAATTGGATAAATAAGTATGCAGATGATACTAAGATAGGTGGTATTGTGGATAATGAAGTAGATTCTCAAAGTCTACAGAGAGATTTGGGCCATTTGGAAAAGTGGGCTGAAAGATGGCAGATGGAGTTTAATGCTGATAAGTGTGAAGTGCTACATCTTGGCAGGACAAATCAAAATAGGACGTACATGGTAAATGGTAGGGAATTGAGGAATGCTGTGGAACAGAGGGATCTAGGAATAACTGTGCATAGTTCCCTGAAGGTGGAATCGCATGTAGATAGGGTGGTAAAGAAAGCCTTTGGTGTGCTGGCCTTTATAAATCAGAGCATTGAATATAGGAGTAGGGAAGTAATGTTAAAATTGTACAAGGCATTGGTAAGACCAATTCTGGAGTATGGTATACAATTTTGGTCGCCTAGTTATAGGAAGGATGTCAACAAAATAGAGAGAGTACAGAGGAGATTTACTAGAATGTTGCCAGGGTTCCAGCAACTATGTTACAGAGAAAGGTTGAACAAGTTAGGTCTTTATTCTTTGGAGCGCAGAAGGTTAAGGGGGGACTTGATTGAGGTCTTTAAAATGATGAAAGGGATAGACAGAGTTGACGTGGATAAGCTTTTCCCATTGAGGGTAGGGAAGATTCAAACAAGAGGGCATGACATGAGAATTAAGGGACAGAAGTTTAGGGGTTAACGTGAGGGGGAACTTCTTTACTCAGAGGTGGTGGCTGTGTGGAATGAGCTTCCGGCAGAGGTGGTGGAGGCAGGATCGATTTTAACATTTAAAAGTAAAGTGGATAGGTATATGGACGTGAAGGGAATGGAGGGGTATGGTCTGAGTGCAGGTAGATGGGGTAGGGGAAAACAAATGGTCGGCACAGACTGGAAGGGCCGAGAGGGCCTGTCTCCGTGCTGTAATTGTTATATGGTTATCTGTCTATTCAGAGTTATCAGGACATACTGTACATGAAAGTATCAACAATTTCTCACCTAGTCTTGCATTGCCAAAAAACCTGAATGCAGTCTGCCTGCTGGTCTGTCATTAATATAACAATTGAGTGCTTCAGACCCAAATGTGACACTCCTCAATTATCAGCCAGCTGACCAAAAAGACACAAGCTTATTTCTATTCCCTGTTTCTGTCCTTCAAACAATCCTCTATCCTTATCAATGTGTTGCTGCCCAACTTTAACAGGTACCATGTACTGTCTTATTGTGTGGGAAGGAACTGCAGATGCTGGTTTAAACCGAAAATAGACACAAAAAGCTGGAGTAACTCAGCGGGACAGGCAGCATCTCTGGAGAGAAGGAATGGGTGAAGTTTCAGGTCAAGACCTTTCTTCAGATTATTTAGGAAAAAGGGAGATGAGAGATATAGACGATAACGTGGAGAGATAAAGAACAATGAATAAAAGATAGGCAAAAAAGTAATGATGACAAAGGAAACAGGCCATTGTCAGCTGTTTGTTAGGTGAAAACGAGAAGCTGGAGCGACCTGGGTGGGGGAGGGATAGAGAGAGAGAGGGAGTGCCTCTCATCTACATCATCATCATCATCTACATCATCGCCTATATCTCCCGTTTCCCGTTTCCCATTTCCCGAACTAGTCTGAAGAACAGTCTCGACTGGAAACGTCACCCATTCCTTCTCTCCTGGGATGCTGCCTGACCCACTGGGTTACTACAGCTTTTTGTGCCTGTGTACTGTCTTATTAACTGCCTTTGGACAATCACAATATATCACTTCTAATGGCTTCCCCACATCCATCCTGCTAGCCATGATCACATTTGTTAAATATCATTTTCTTTTCATAAAGTCACCTTGGCTCTGCCTGAACAAACCACAAGACACAATACCTAATTTATGCAAAAGGAGTGTTTTTAAAAAAAAAATCACCATAACTCACTTAATTTACACAGCATTAATTAAAGAATCTGAAGAAGGGTCTTGACCCGAAACATCACCCATGCCTTCTCTCCAGAGATGCTGCCTGTCCAGCTGTTACTCCAGCATTTTGTGTCTATCTTTGATGTAAAAAAACATCTGCAGTTCTTTCCTCCGTACTTCATTAAATATTTTCTCTCAACATGTCCATAAGACCATAGGACATGGGAGTAAAATTGGACCATTCAGTCCATCAAGTCTACATAATTATTTAATCAAGGTTGATCTATCTTTCCCACTCAACTCCATTCTCCTGCCTTCTCCCCAAAACTTTGACACTCTTGCTAATACAACACAATACCGTTTATTGTCATTTGAACCTCATTGAGGTTCAAACGAAATTTAGTTTCTGCAGTCATACAAACAAAAGAACCAAGACACAACGCAATTTACACAAACATCCATCATAGTGAATCTCCTCCTCACTGTGATGGAAGGCAAAGTCTTATCGCTCCCCTGCACTCCCCATTCTCCTCCCGATGTCAGGGTCAAAGCCCCCGGCGGGCGATGGTAAATAGGTCCCGCGGCCATTCAGGCCGCGCCGGGCGATGCAAGGCCGCGCTCCGGGTCTTGATGTTAGGGCCCCCGGCGGGTGCTACAAGTCCCGCGGCCATTAAAGCTGTGCCGGTCGATGTAAGGCCCCGCTCCAAGTCATTTTCAACCCCGCAACTCGGGCGGGAGAAGTTGCCGCCACAGGAGCTCCGAAAAGCGGTCTCCCACCAGGGACCCACGAGCTCCCGGTGTTACCATCCACCGGCCTGCAGCTGGAGCCTCCGAATCTCCGGGGTCGGCCTGCAGCAGCAGCACGCCACCACAGCTCCTCCCGTTCCGAACTCGACCAGCCCCGCGATGGTGAGTAGTCTGCAGGCTCCGCGACTGGAGCCCCAGGTCCGGCTGGAGGCCGCTACACGGTGCTAGGCCCCAACAACAACAGAGAGACGTCAGAGAAAAGGTCAGGTCCTCCGTACAGGGAAAAGATTTTAAAGGTTTCCCCACCCCGCCCCCCCGCCCCCCACCCCCCACCCCCCCACCCCCTCCCCCCGCCCCACACATGCCCAGCTAAAAAAAAAACACTATAACTAAACTCGAAACGAGACAAAAAATAAAAAAAGACAGACGGACTGCAGAGGCCGCTGCGACGAGAGTCGCGCTGCCCACCGGAATCAAGAATCTATCAATGTTTTAGAAGGAACCGCAGATGCTAGAAAATGCTGGAGAAACTCAGCGGGTGAGGCAGCATCTATGGAGCGAAGGAAATAGCCAATGTTTCAGGTCTGAAGAAAGGTTTTGACCCAAAACGTTGCCTATTTCCTTCGCTCCATAGATGCTGCGTCACCCGCTGAATTTCTCCAGCATTTTTGTCTACCACAAATCTATCAATCCCTGCTTTAAAAATACCCAATGATGGTCTCCACAGCTGTCTGTGGCAATGAATTCCATAGATTCACCACCCTCAGGCTAATGAGGTTGATGTATTTCCACCTTTAAAGATTTGGTCGATTTACACCTGGGTTTGTGTGATTATCATGTGCTTTATCACTTTTTAACATTCTTCCAAGTCTTGTGTTATCAACTAATTTTGTGAGGATAGACACAAAAAGCTGGAGTAACTCAGCGGGACGGGCAGCATGTCTGGAGAGAAGGAATGAGTGACGTTTCGGATCTAAACCCTTCTTCAGACTGTTCTCTACCCGAAATGTCACCCATTCCTTCTCTCCAGAGATGCTGCCTGTCCCGTTGAGTTACTCCAGCATGTTGTGTCTAACTTTGATTTAAACCAGCATCTGCAGCTCTTTCCTACGCAGTTTTGTGAGGATGTCCTATACCCAGACATATGAGACATTACTTCACATTAGAAGGTCAAGTGTTGGCCTGTGCCCAAAACAAAATTCTGGGAGAACAGATTCCAACATGCTGTGTGTGCTGGGCTGTGTCAAGCAGGCCAGGTTTGCAGGGTTCCTTATGCCAGTTCTCTTGCCTGCTGCCTTCTGTTTGGCATTGTCGCCACCCATCCTCTTCCTTTGTTGACATGAAACCACCAAAAACACTTTGTTTCGAACTGGCAATGAGGAAAATAAGAGATAGCAGTGTTCTGTAGCCTAAAAGCCCTCTGACAACCTTACATCATGTGATCACCCAGTTGCCAAACGCTTTAACTTCCCTTTCCATTCCCATACTGACCTTTCTGTCCTGGGCCCCCTCCATTGTCCGAGTGAGGCCAAATGCAAATTGGGAGAGCAACACCTCATATTTTGCTGGATCAGCTTATAACCTAGCGGTATGAATATTGATTTCTCTAACTTCAAGTAGCCCTAGCAAACCCTCTCACTCAGTCCCTACCCCACCCTAGTCGTAGTACTAGTTTCACTGTGGTCATGTTGAGTTTCACTGTCTGTATCTCTCATTATCACCTTCCCCACAGCCAACAATGCACCATCGTAGCCTCCACCTTTAGGTCATAAGATCATGTGATAAGTGTAGAATTAGGCCATTCGGCCCACCAAGTCTATCACCATTCAATCATGGCTGATCTATCTCTTCCTCCTAACCCCATTCTCCTGCCTTCTCCCCATAACCTCTGACACCTGTAGTAATCAATAATCTATCTGTCTCTACCTTAAACATATCCACTGACGGCCTCCACAGCCTTCTCTGGCGAAGAATTCTGCAGATTCACTACCCTCTGACTAAAGAAATTCCTCCTCAGCTCCTTCCTAAAAGAACGTCCTTTAATTCTGAGGCTATGACCTCTAATCTTAGACTTTCCCACCAGTAGAAACATCCTCTTCACATCCACTCTATCCAAGCCTTTCACTATTCTGTATGTTTCAATGAGGCCCTTCCTCATTCTTCTAAACTCCAGCGAATACAGGCCCAGTGCTGACAAATGCTCATCATTGGTTAAACTACTCATTCCTGGGATTATTTTTGTAAACCCCCCTCTGGATTCTCTCCAGAGCCACCACATCCTTCCTCAGATATGTTGCCCAGAATTGCTCACAATATTCCAAATGCAGCCTTAACAGCACCTTACAGAGCCTCAACATTACATCCCTGGTTTTGAATACAAGCCCTCTTGAAATAAATGCTAGCATTGAGAAAGCAAAATGCTTTCCTTGATCATGTTTACTTTTTTGCATATCTTTCATTCATTTGTTCTATATGTTTCTGTATCACCATCTATAATCTCTCGTTTCCCTTTCCCCTGACTCCAAGTCTTTGGAAGGGTCTCAACACCCATTCATTCTCTCCAGAGATGCTGCCTGTCCCGCTGAGTTACTCCAGCTTTTAGTGCCTATCTTTGGTTTAAACCAGCATCTGCAGTTCCTTCCTACACAGTAGATCTTGGAACCCTGTTCTTCCTCAATGCATGGCACCAGCGTACGGAGACCATTTTCTCTTCTTCGGATGTCCTTTGGGATCGGGGATGACCTCCTTCCACACCGGTTCATTGGCACCTGAGATGGCCGGTGAGGCCATTGTGGGAAGGGCAGACTCTGCAACAGAAGGGGCAGGAGGTGGCTGAGGTCATGGGTGAGAGGGTCATGGGTGAGAGGGTCCTCCTGGACAGCTCTGACTCTTCAGTAAAAGTGCTCGAAATTTAATTGGGTTCAGGAACCTGGTTTTAATGCATTTGTAAAGGCCACTCCTGTCCACGGACACTTGTGAGTTATGTATCAACAGCAATAGTAACTCCTCTGTTGTTTGAGGCACCTGCCTCCATGAAGTTTAGTTTAGTGTAGCGTAGTTTAGAGATACAATATGGAAACAGGCCCTTTGGCCCAACAAGTCGATGCTGACCAGCAATCCCCGCCCACTAACACTATCCTACATACTAGGGACAATTGACAATGATACCAAGCCAATTAACTACAAAGCTGTCCGTGTTTAGAGTGTGGGAGGAAACCGGAGATCCCGGAGAAAACCCACGCAGGCCACGGGGAGAACATACAAACTCCACACAGACAAGCACCCCTAGTCATGATCAAACCCTGGTCTCTGGCGCTGTAATGAGGCAACTCTACCACTGTGCCAACGTGCCGTGACATGGATTATAATCAAGTGTCAGGATTATAATGGGATGTATACCAGCAGCATGCCCCTGTGTCCTGATGAAGCCACATTCCATATGCTGTGAAGGATTTGGCAGAACAATCATTGATTCTTAATGATAAAATATCAAATTCAACTTGGCCTAATTCCAAATGGAGCCTCTCGGATTCACTGGAGTCATTTGGCGACACGTTAGCCAATCCATTAAGCAATTGGACCGCACTACCTGCTCAAGTTTACAGAGATAAATGGCTGCGACACTCTCTCAGTCCATCGGAGATGCCCGCATCCTAGATTAAAAGCAGGCCAGCGGTGGTTGGTGGCTTCCAGAATGAATAAAAAAGCACTTGGGCTTAGAATTGCATCTAAAATGTTGTGATATTCAGAAGCACCGCACTAATGAGCTGGTCTGGGAGGGTTTATTTTCCACCAGAGCGATATCGAGGGCAGCTCACTGTTGACAATGAGTTATCGCAGATCCCCCACCAGTGTGAAAGAGTCATAAATCATCAGCACCACAGGTGTGGCGCAGTTATGATGATGCCCCTTAGTGGAGGTGAATAATTGTCTGCAATTCACCATCTCAGAGGAGATTGTATCCAGAGTCAGGCTGCGATTGTTTATTCTAACGGCAAGACAGAAGCTTAATGGATCGTAAACTGGATGCTGGAAGAAGCAGTGTCCCTGCCCAGAATAAAACCATATACATAGTCTCACACTTGCACGGAAACACACACAGGCACTAGCAAATGCAAGCACGTACTTAACACGTGGACAAAGTCTCATTCACTCCAACCTATCTGGACACACACACATACACTCACACACGCTCACGCACACACACACACTCATGCACACTCACACACTCACACACACACGCACACACACACGCGCACACTCACACACACACACACACATGCACATGGACAAAAACATCCATGCACATTAATTTCAATCCAACACATACACATACTCTCACTCTCTAAGCCACTGACATACACTATCATATCAAGATGGACCAAGTCTAACACAAAAATGCATTCAATGTTTACTTTACCCACACTGTTCCCAAGCAGCAGCTTATCACATGCAACTGTTGTTAAAAACATCCATTTGCATGTTTGCAGCACCTTGAGCTACTGAAATGATTCTAGGTACTTCACTGGACTGTCACCAGCCAAAAACCTTAAGTCGCATAAGGTAATAAGACTGAATGCTGGACCAGTGGGGGGGGGGGGGGGGGGGGGTATTGTGAGGAGGATGTCAAAGACGTTTGGGAGATGGGGAATTGGAGAGGTGTCGGGAAGGAATCCACACCTTAGGAGAATGGCAGCAGACGGGACAGGCATCAGTACAGGAACAATTAAATCCAACTGGCCTCCTTTGGGAGAACAGAACCGAAGGGTTGTAGGAAGATGGAGGGAGGGGCAAGAACATTGAGAGATTTGCACAGTAGAATGGGATCTTCAGATCAAGGTTCAGAGACCAAAGTCTCATGAGAATGAATTCTGGTTGGGTCTTGGGTGTCATTTTATCATATCAAAAACACTCAGATGCTAGAAATTTGAAATGAAAAAATGAAAAATGCTGGATGGTTCAGCAGGTCAGGAGAGAGAAACAGATGTATAGGAAGTAACTGCAGATGCTGGTTTACACCAAAGAAGTCTGAAGAATGGTCTTGCCCCGAAACGCCACCTGTTCCTTCTCTCCAGAGATACTACCTTCAAAGAGAAACCGAGAATACGTTTCAGGTCGAAGATAAACACAAAAAGCTGGAGTAACTCAGCGGGACAGGCAGCATCTCTGGAGAGAAGGAATGGGCGACGTTTTGGTGACTGTTTGTTGGAACTGATAGATGTTGGAATAAAATGTCACCCATCTGAGACGTTCAATCTTTCCTCACTCTCTGCAAATGCTACCCGAACTACTGAAGTCCGCAGGCACGGCCACTTTTTATTTCACTGCACATCCCGTATGTGTATGTGACGAATAAACCTGACTTGGACTTGAATAGTTCCAATAGTTTCCGCTTGTACTTTTAAAAATTTTGAACTGATTACATGGCAGAATCTAACCATGAGAAGGAAATGCAGATAAAATGGAAGGTTCAGAGAGGGCGACTTGTCCCTTAACAATCATTGCGATTCCATGACTGGACATAATTCTGGTGACTGAGTTAGTGCTAACTGCATGCACTGATTAATTAATGCCAGTCGTCTACTGGGTACTGTTATGGGCAAACTTTGTACTTTGTGCATTTATTTGTTCTACAAGGATAATCGCCAGGTTGCACCAGCAATGGAATTGCATTTATTAGCAGTAATTTTATGTATTTTACAGAACTCATCAAATTTGTAGCACATCCACAGAACTTTGCAACTCCCTTATTCCCTGAGCAGGTTCAATTTGTAGCTGTGCAGACATTGTGGGACAAAATTAAATCGCATGTGACCCCAGCATGGGGCTAGCATCGAGATAGTGGAGGTGAGCATATCCAGTGGAGAGCAAAACAAAATCGTGATATATTTCATTATAATGACCACGCATCCAGCATACTGGACAAAGTTCTCGCGCATAAGACTACCCATTATAAACAGTACGGACCACATATTCTAAATTAGTTGTAAAATTACAGTAACATGAAACGATTCAGCTCAGGAGGAGGCCAATTGTGTCCACACCATCCTTGGCTTGTTTGTCCAACATGGCCCGCCCCTGCTGTGTCCCACACTCTGTTCACATTATCTAATTCCCTTATGAACGTTACTGTTGCATACAACTCTACTTCCTTTTAGATGCTCCATCCCGGATTGCAACATTACAGTGTATACAAATAATTTGCTTTCTGCATCTTTTCCCAATTTCCTTAAACACGATTGCTCTGGTTACTAAACATTAGCCCCTCAAACAATTTCCCTTCATCAACACTTTCAAAACCTATCGTAATTTTGAGCTCTTCCATAAGCTTTCTTCTTGATCCTCGCTTGAAGGAGAATAATCCCAATTTCTCCAGCGTCTCCGTCTGCCCACGTCCATTTGTCATTACTGTGATTATGGTCACCTTCATTTCTCCCTTACCAAGCCTTTGACATCCAGAAAATATAAATTTAAACAAAATGAATGAAATACACAGACAGTACGGAGCGTAGCGGTAGAGTTGCTGCCTTACAGCGCTTGCAGCGCCGGAGACCCGGGTACGATCCTGACTATGGGTGCTATCTCTATGGAGTTGATACCTTCTCCCCGTGACTGTGAGGGTTTTCTCTGAGATCTTCGATTTCCTCCCACATTCCAAAGACATCCAGGTTTGTAGGTTAATTGGCTTGGTATTAGTGTAAATTGTTCCTAGTTTGTGTAGGTAAGATAGCGTTAATGTGCGGGGATCGCTGGTCGGCGCAGACTCGGTGGGCCGAAAGGCCTGTTTCCGCACTGTATCTCTAAACTAAACTAAACTAAACTAAATTGACCAAACATTCAAGGACCAGAGGACCAATTTAGCATAATTTCCTTACATTGCAATTCTCCAGTTCTATTTTTAAAATCATGGGTTCCGTATTATTTTGTACTGTCACCTTCGAGGATTTGCAGCATATTCCCACAGCTCAGTTCCGACACTTGTTTTAAGGAGGTTCCAATCAGTTTGTGTTGACTCTCCTCTTTCTTACTCCCAAATGAATCACCACACTTCTTGCCATTAAACTTAATCCGTAATCCATCTGTCCATTTTACAGATAATTTTCTCCTGAAGTTCATTTCATGGTTTGTGGCATTTCTGAACTTAGTGTCAAACTTCAAAATTATGCAATGCAAACAAGTGTGCATCATTACTGCGATTGAAAGCCTGGTACACCTGACATTGGCCCACTTGGGAACACTATGTAATCATGGGTTGTCTTTCTGCTGACTGGTCAGCATGCAACAAAAGCTTTTCACTGTACCTCGGTACACGTGTCAATAAACTAAACTAAACTACTGTATGTTACCTCCATTGCATAGGATACAGATCAGTACAGAATAGGAACCTCAGCAGACGCTGTCCATGCCAAACATGAGGCCAAATCTGTTCTGCCTATTTATGATCCTTATCGCTCCATTCTCTGCATATCCATATGCCTGTCAAAAGTGTCTTAAATGCCACTATTGTATTTGCTTCTGCCTCCACTACCATCCCTGGCAGCATGCTCCAAGCGCTCATCACTCTCTGTGTAAAGAAACCTGCCCCGCACATCTCCTTGAAACTTTTTAAAGCTATGCCCTCTCGTCCTTGTCACTTCCATCCTGGGGAAAGAGGTTTGGACTGTCTATCCTATCTATGCCGCTTATCATTTAATATACTTAAATCAGGTCTCCACTCAGACTCTGATGTTCCATAGAAAACAATCCAGGCTTCTCTAACCCTGTAAATAATACTCTCTTAACCAGACAGCATTCTGGTAAACACCATCTGCACTCTTGCCAAAGCCTCCACATCCTTCCTTTAATGGGGCAACCAGAACTGTATACAATTTGGCCTAATAATGGTCCTATAAAGCTGCAATATAACTCTTATACTCAATTCCCTGACCAATGAAGGCAAGATAACTTTGTGTTATCACTTTCAAGGACCTGTGGACTTGGACCCCAAGATCCCTCGGTACATAAGTGCTGTTCAGGGTCTTGCCATTAACTGTATAGTTTCCTCTTACATTCCCTAAGTGCAACACCTCACGTTCGCTTGGAATGAACTCCATCTACCACTCCCCTGTCTTTCTTTTCCACTGCTCAACGAGTTCATTTATATTACATGCTGTACTCATTCAAAGCACATTTTGGGTTAATTTCGCATTTTTCCACTTTTCTCCCTTCCTGCAAAGAGGGAGGGGGGAAAACCATTTCGCACTGGGACTTGCATCACGCATGTGAACAATAAAGCATTGACAATTCAAATTCAATCTCTAGCCCGCTGTATATGTTGACAGCCCTCCTCACTCTCCACAACTCTACCAATTTTGGCGTCGTATGCAAACTTATTAACCAACCCATCTACATTCTGAAAAAAAGCATTCACCCAATTCTCTGTGTTTTTGTCTTTCAATTTATTTTGTGACACGCTTTAATCCCAAGAACTAATAAGCCTTGAATTCACTTCATCAATTGTCTTGTGGACGTGCATTTACACATCAATTGCACCAGATTCAATATCCCTCCACCTAATTATCAAGGAATTCAATCAAAGTCTGAAATATCATATTTACTTCAACAAAGTCACGCTTATTGTAA
Source organism: Okamejei kenojei (assembly GCA_035221665.1). Lineage (NCBI taxonomy): Eukaryota > Metazoa > Chordata > Chondrichthyes > Rajiformes > Rajidae > Okamejei > Okamejei kenojei. The sequence continues at coordinate 17,399,786 of CM069162.1, forward strand.
ATAATTTATGCAAAGTTCTTGAGTCAATAACAAAGATGCATAAGTTGCTAAAGGAAGAAACACACAAGATAATAGGAGCCAGAGTAGACCATCTCACCCCTCTAGCCTGTGTTGCCACTGAATACAAACATGTCTGATCGGTCCCAGGCCTCATCTCCTCTTTGACATCTGTACCCCATAGTCATTAATTCCCAGACATTTCAAAAATGTATTTACCTCCTTCCCAAACACCTCCAGTGATTTAGCCTTCACAACTAAGTTATCTGTAACCCAAGAGCGTGGGATTAAGGTAAAGGGGGAATAGGTTTAGAGGGGATCTGAGCGAGAGCTTCATAACCCAGGGGACGGTTGGTATCTGGAACACACTGTCTCAGTGGGTGCCGGAGGCAGGTACACATTTAAGAAGTATCAAAACTAGCACTTGAAATGCCAAGGCAAAGTCTTCAGAATACGTACTGGTAAATGGGATTAGTATAGATGGGTTCCTAATAGTTGGCAGGGACATGATGGGCCAAAGGGCCTGTTGCTGAGCAGCATGACTCTATGACACTATGACCAAAAAATCTCCAGCAATTCACTACCTTCTGTGAGAAGAAATTCCTACACCTTTTAATTTTGTAACGCTGTCGCCTCAGTGAGAACATCTCAATATCTACCAGTGACCACTAATATGTTGAGTTTAGTTTATTGTCACGTGTACTGAGGTACAGTGAAAAGCTTTTGTTGCATTTGAACCAGCAGGAGATAAAGACAATACACGGTTACAATCGAGCCATCCACAGTGCACAGATACAGGATAAAGGGAATCATGTAAATAATATTTAGTGCAAGATAGTGCAAGATAATGCAAGCCCAGTTGAGCCCGATCAAAGATAGTCCAAGGGCCTCCAATCAGGTAGATTGTAGCTCGTTTGTTGGTCGGATGGTTCAATTGCCTGATAACAGTTGAGAAAAAATTGTCCCTAAATCTGGAGGTGTGCATCTTCACACATGCCTCTTGCCTAAGGGGAGAGTGGAGATGAGGGTGTGGCCAGGGTGCGACTCATTTTTGATTATGTTGGAGTCCTTGCCAAGGCAGCGTGAGGTGTAAATGGAGTCATCGGAAGGGTGGTTGGTTTGTGTGATAGTCTAGGCTGCATCCACAATTCTCTGCAATTTCTTGAAGTCTTGGATGGAGCTGTCCCCAAACATCCCGTGATGCATCCTGATAAAATGCTTCCTACAGTGCATTTGTAGAAATCGGTGTCTATTACAGCATGGGGTGATTGTCTGCAGGTGTTCTGTTATGTTCTGAAAGATATTTAGCAAGGAAGAAAAGCAGAAAGTGCAGAAAAATGGGATTTAAATGATCCACATTTTTTAGTGCTTTTATTCCATGGAGTACAGAATAGACAATAGACAATAGACAATAGGTGCAGGAATAGGCCACTCAGCCCTTCGAGCCAGCACCGCCATTCAATGTGATCATGGCTGATCATCCCAGTTAGTTCCTCCACCCCTGACCACGACTCAACCCTGGCCCTGCCCCAACTCGTAACATTCTTTGTGTGGGAAGGAACTGCAGATGCTGGTCTAAATCGAAGAAAAGACACAAAATGCTGGAGTAACTCAGCGGGTCAGGCAGCATCTCTGGAGAGAAGGAACAGGTGACGTTTTGGGTCGAGACCCCTCTTCCAAAATAAGGATCTCAGCCTGAAACATCACCCATTCCTTCTCTTTGGATACTTTCAAGAGAGAGCTAGATAGGGCTATTAAAGATAGCAGAGTCAGGGGGTATGGGGAGAAGGCAGGAACGGGGTACTGATTGGGGATGATCAGCCATAATCACATTGAATGGCGGTGCTGGCTCGAAGGGCCGAATGGTCCACTCCTCCACCTATTGCCTATTGTCCAGAGATGCTGCCTCTGTGTTGCTCCAGCATTTTGTGTTAGTCTTCTTCTATACACACATATATATATATCTATATATATGTGTGTGTGTGTGTGTGTGTGTGTGTGTGTGTGTGTGTGAGAGAGTATGTGTGTGTGTGTGTGTGAGAGTATGTGAGTATGTGCGTGTGTGTGTTCTTACTTTAAGTAAGCACACTTACTTACTTTATCTCAGTTCCTGGGTGCAACAATGATACAAACTGCAGAAATATAATCTGTTCCAATTGCCAAAGCAAACATCCTTCAATGTATTAAGTACAAATATTTTCCATCGGATAAAATAATCAACCTACAGTTTGACAATGATACAGAATATCTGATTCTCAGAGTTGGCAGACATAGTTTTGCGCACTTAATTTCTGCCATGCAATGATTGTGCTAAACTGTGTCTAATTTGGTAGAATTGGCAGATTGTCACACATGAGAGAACTAGAAAATGGTTTCAAGTAACTAATCTTCTGAGATGCAGCCAAACACAGGATTGGGGCAAAGATTTCTATAACTAAAACTGATATGGATTAGATAAACTAAAAACTGCTGGAAATACTTAGTGTCTTTGGCAAGAGAAACAGAGTTAACATTTCAGGTTTCAGATTTTACATCAGATTACCTATTACCCATGGACGACCCATTAATGTGGTTGGCAAATCTTCCACTTCAAAGCTGAATCATTACCAAGGTATCTCTCCCCCTACATCTTGTTTAACCAGCTACTTCTTGCATTCACTGTTTTTATTTCAGATTTCTGGCAACTACAATATTCTTTTAATTAATCAACAAAACTAAAATGTGGATATGCAAAGTCAGCAATCAAAATAGAAAATGCTGAAAATACTCAATGGGTCAGGCAGCATCTGTGGCAAGACAGAGACATTGTTTCAGTTAGGAGATCTGTAACATTAACGCTGTTTCTTTCCCCACAGATGCTGCCTGACCTGCTGTGTTCTTCCAGCATTATTCTGGTTTTATTATAATATTTTGTATGTGTATATGTCGGCCAGATCCTATTGGACATATTTTACCCTATAATATGGCTCGCAATCATATTGCTATAATGGGGGAACCTGGTGCGGATACAGTGTAAACTTTGTAAACTTTGTAACCTTGTCAGCGCCCTTATGTGGTGACTATTTGCATACCCTGGGTATGCAAGCAAAGAATTTCATAGTGACTTGTCACAAGTGACAATAAAGTATTCATTCGTTCATTCATTCATTCATTTATTCATTCATTCATTCATTCATTCATTCATTCATTCATTCATTCATTCATGTGCTTAGAAAACTTCTACAGATATACCACAGAATGTAAAAAAGACACAATGCGCTGGAGTAACTCAGCGGGGCAGACAGTGTCTCTGGAGAACATGGATAGGTGACGTCTCCAGTTGGGACCTTTCTTCAGACTGGTCTTTCTGATACGACACGATACGATACGATAGAACTTTATTTATCCCAGGAGGGAAATTCTCCTGGTGAGAATATTTCCAGGGAGTAACCTGATTCTAGAAGCCACGGGACAGTGCCCCAGATATCAAGGATGCCAAGATCTCACAAGTAAAGCTGAAAATATCCAGGAAATCTGGACTGAGTTTGGGATTTTCAATTCAAGAATTTGAAAGCTCGTCCTCTGACTCTCAGTATTCAGATTAGGTGTCATTTGACAGATTATCTGTTCTCTCTGCCTCACGGAACTAAGCAGAGGTGATTACTGATGCTTGAAATGATCATAGAGCATGGTAGGTATTTGAAGCAGATTTATCGAATCAGCTGAAGCAATTGCTTTAAAATATGAGCAGGATTGAGGACCAGAGCAGAGACACAGACAGAAGAGGATTAACTATGTGGACCATGATGATTCCTGAGAAGATGGAACAATGGAAATGTCAAAACAGGCACCCAGCTAAGAATGACTAATGCAGGTGAAGTAAATATTTCCAAGTAGTTAGTTGTTAGTAAGGAAACCTTCCTTGACCTTCTTCCAGCAAAGTTAAGAAGAGACAAGAATTCTGCAACAGAACCCATTGTTCTAGCCTTTATGGTCATCCCTCACACCAACATGAAGCACAGAAAACAACCAATTTTATCCAAAAATCTAGGTCTATTTTTGGTTAATTGGAACAATTAGGAATTGTGTTCCTTAATTTGTTTGTGCTTGCATCCCAGTCTGGATAATCCCACAAACTGCTTCTGCTTGTGTGGAAACGGAGTTTTCAATGAGAACTCTATAGATGACCATGTCAGAGCCCTTGAGGACAAGACTACAAACTGCAGTCTCTTTGCAGTGTGTAGTTAACAGTAGAGGCTCAGTACCGTTACAGTTGTGCTGCAGATAGTGCAGCTGCATCACAGCTCAAGAGACCTGGGTTCAATCCTATCTTTGGATGCTGCCTGTGTTGAGTTTGCATGTTCTCCCTGTGACAGTATGGGTTTCCTCCATCTGTTCAGCTTTCCTCCTGCATCCTACAGACGTGTGAGCTGGGACGTTAATTGACCATTATAAATAGTCTCGGTGGGTCGTGAAATTTGAGGGGATTTCTTGAGAATTTCGGGAGAATAGTTTGCATGGAAAAAGAATTGGGGAATGAGACTAACGAGCTTGTTTTGTGAGCCAACATAACATTGATGTGGAAAAGTAGGCTCCTTTTGCGTCGCTGGAAATAAATATGTAATATAGTTTATGTGTGGATGTGCATAAGTATTTTCTTGTCATGAAATATCAAGATTGTACCCTCATTAGATCTAAGACTTCTCCCCATGGCTCTGCATGACAGAGGTGCCTAGGATTATACTGCAAGCCCATGTCAACCATTGTCTAAGAACTGTCCAAAGATGTACAGGTTTGTAAGTTAATTGGCTTGGTGTATGTGTAAGTTGTCCCAGTGTGTGTAGGATATTGTTAATGTGCGGGGATCGTTGGTCGGCATGGATTCGGTGGGCTGAAGGGCCTGTTTCCGCGCTGTATCTCTAAAACTAAAAACTAAACTAGATGGCAGCAGTGCCAGTTGCCATGGAAACTGCTGAAGGTCAATCATGGGCCCATCATGGTGACCATCATTGTCCTTCTGTTCAATGCGATGGAACGTTAGTCTAACCTTGGAAAACATGGGCCCCATGCTCTGTTTTATGGCAAGTTGAGCATCAGGTGGCACGGTGGCGCAGCGGTACAGTTGCTGCCTTACAGCGCCAGAGACCCGGGTTCGATCCTGACTACGGGTGCTGTCTGTACAGAGTTTATACGATCTCCCCGTGACCTGCGTGGGTTTTCTCCTAGATCTTCCGTTTCCTCACACACTCCAAAGACGTACAGGTTTGTAGGTTAATTGGCTTGGTGTAAATGTAAAATTGGCCTTAGTGCGTGTAGGATAGTGTTAATGTGCGGGGATTGCTGGTTGGAAACCAGACCCAGCCTGTTTCCGTGCTGTATCTCTAAACTAAACTAAACTAAATTATTTATTTATTTATTTATTTAATATTTTAATTATTAGAGGTAAATACATCAATGTACTTCACATATATATTGTTACAATCATTGTACCCCATAATTTTATGGCTTTTAAAGAAAAATAATAGAAAGAAAGAGTGAAATAGGTGAAAAGAGTTGTGATAGTGAAAGAGCGTGCCAAAGGGGAGAAAAAACCCTTGGTCAAAGAATTAGAGAAAGGGGGTTAAGAGATAGACCCTAAAAAAAAATGTTTTTTAAAGGAAAAGGAAAAAAAGCCAGTTACTATGTTATATATATCACGCAAAAGGAATCCACCAACTCGATAGTTTTTCATCCCCCCCTACCAAGGCCCGAGGTACTCCTGCATCCTATCTTTGTAATAATTCTATAAATGCAGACCACGTCTGATAGAAGCATTCTGATTTTCCTTCCAGGTGGAGTCTCATATCTTCCAGATGTAGTGTTTCAAATATATAGTTGAAATCCACATATTTAATGTTGGTATAGGAGCATTTTTCCAGAATTTTAAGATTAGTTTTTTTCCTATTATTAAGCCGTAATCAAATAAATTCTTTTGATACGCATTTAATTCCAAACCACCTTCTGTCATTCCGAAAATAATCCATTCTGGCTTTGGTGTCATTTTTATTTTAAACACTTTTGTGAAAATTTCAAAGATTTCAATCCAAAACCTTTGAATTTTTGTACAAAAGATGAATGAGTGCGCTATAGTAGCTTCTTGACAGTGGCATTTATCTCAAATTGGTGAAATGTTAGGAAAAAATGTATTTAATTTAGTTTTTGAGTAGTATAATCTATGTATAATTTTAAATTGTATTAAAGTGTGTCTTGAGCATTTGTGTGTTAATTGAGCATTTGTGTGTTAATTGAGCATTTGTGCACATTTAATAAGTATTCTTTCCACCTTTCATTGGAAATTTTTACACTTAGTTAATTTTCCCACTCACCTCTAATACCTTCGTTGTTGGTATTACTGCATTTAGTATAATATTATATATTTGTGAAATTAAAGTTGGTGATTCCGCCTTTGTATTCATTACTTCATCTAGTAAGTCTAATGGCATTTTGTGAAATTCATGTGCATGTTTTTTCAAATAATCACATATTTGGATATATTTAAAATACTGATTGTTACCCAGATTGTATTTTCGTTGTAATTGTTTAAATGATAATAGTTTTCCCGTATCATACAAATCTCCCAAAGTTTTAATTCCTGCTCTTTCCCATTGTATAAATGCTTTGTCTATAATCGAGGGTTTAAACAGAGGGTTTTTAGCAATAGGAGATAGGAGAGATAAGTTTCTTAATTTTAAATTGTATTTTATTTGTTTCCAAATTCTGATTGTACTATGTATAATTGGGTTGTTGTTGTAGTTTGTATTATTCACTGTCATTGGTGAAAGAAGGATTTCACCAATAAATTTAATATTATAACTAAACTAAATTATAATCAAATTCTTGGGCAGACACCAGTTGGCCAGTCATATCCTGACAAAATCTCCCTGACTCTCAGTCTGAAGAAGGGTCATGACCCAAAATGTCAGCTATTACTTTTCTCCAGTGATGCTGCCTGACCTGCTGAGTTGCACCAGCATTTTGTGTCTAGCTTCTCATATCTTGACAAATGCTCATTACTCTGCACTTGTTAATTGTTCTAAGGTCTCAGCAACTGAGTCATCTGCACCAGACGATAGGCACAACAAGCTGGTCAGACAGGTCAGCAGGTCAGACAGCATCATTGAAGAAGGAACTCAACCTGAAATGTCACCTATTAATTTTCTCCAGAGATGTTGTCTGACTCACTGAGTTACTCCGGCTTTTTGTGACTATCTTTGTTTTATACCAGCATCTACAGTTCCTTCCTACACATTTCATCTGCAAAAGTACCCGACTGTAATCTTATTTTGGCATAAATAGCCCCACTATCCCAGCTGAGGATTTCACCTGGTACAGGGCACAATCTACACACATGGGTAAACTGGCAATTACTACTCAGGATAGTGTGTAACATGGCTGATATAAATTGTATTCATTCCACTCAGGATCAGCTGAAATATTTCCACTGTGGATATTTTTGTTTACTCCCAAACCAGCTTCTCATCCCATGATTTAGGAATGAGAGTTTCCTTCACGTTCTTCGGAAAATTATGGAATGGTGAAAGCTGGTAAGTTATTGCCAACCATGATACATTGCAAATGCGCATTTCAACTTCGAAAGAAAGATCTCCGACAGCAGACTTGACATTGTCCATTTCATGCCATCGCACACAGTTAACAGGATGGTGTGTTTTATATTAGAGACGAAATGTTTATTATGCAAAAGTTTGTGATGCAGAAAATATCTGTCTACTTAAAGTGAATAAATATCAACCAACAGCACAGCGCCATTAAAAAGATTTCAAACTTCCTAACTAATGATATTTGTATACATTGTGTATGCAAGCAAAAATCTCACTGCGCCTAGTCACATGGGACGATAACGTAGTTTAAGAAGGAACTACAGATGCTGGAAAATTGAAGGTAGACAATAATGCTGGAGAAACTCAGCGGGTGAGGCAGCATCTGTGGACAATAAAGTAATCATATTCTGAATGATTCTGCTGTGTGAAAGGAGTGGGTCTTTTCATGTTAAATTCCCAATGAGCAAAATGCTGTTTTCTCTCAAGGGCCTGTCGCACTTGGGCGTTATTTACGCTCGCGACATCATTTACGCGTCACGCCGCGGACGTGACGCGTGCATGGCGTGCAGTATGCGCGCATGGTGCGTGGTGAGACGTGGTGCGAAGGCAGTGGCGCCCCAGGAGTTTGGGGTTCACAAAATCTTCGCGCGCCCCCAGCGTGACGCGCAAATGACGCTCACGTGTGACAGGCCCTTCAGTCTTAGCACTGTTGCAAGACGTAAACTGGTCTGCCTCATTTCCTCGCCCTCTGCGACATGTCTTGTGTGGATTGTATGTGTTTATTATTCATTTGGGAGACTATTTTACAAACTTCAAGACATGGTTTATTTTTTAGCGTGATTTATATTAAATCTGGCACGTAAATTTCTGCAAGAACAGCCGTGGAGCCCAAACAAGTTCCACACGTTAAGGATTTATGTAGATTATATTGGAGTAGGCTCTGACCATCAACTATCCCTGAGAAATGTTCAAAGTCGATATTTTCACCAGGAGACATCTCTTCATTTGTCTAGTCATCTGGACAATTGGAATTGCAATTAGAGAATGCTGCAGTTAAATTGAGGAGAACAAATGTATTTTGCAGGTAAAATGTTGATATAATTGTCCATTTGTTAAATGCAGTTGAAAAAAAACGACTTCAAGCTGCATGTGAAGGAATCAGACAGTGTGCAGTGTGGGCTGTTGTTGATTGAGGGCCTTTAATCAAACAGCTATTGACCATGGAGAAGTTGAAAGATATCCAATAGTCTGTACAGCAAACTGCCCCATTAAACAGGTTGAAGATAGACACAAAATGCTGGAGTAACTCAGCGGGACAGGCAGTATCCCTGGTGAGAAGGAATGAGTGAGGTTTCGGGTCGAGACCCTTCTTTCAACTTTTCATCTAAACCTCCTTCACCACTAAACAGCTGTATCTGTTGAATCTGTCTCCCGTCTCTCCATCTCTGCTTCCCAGCTCCAGCAGCCTTGTTCCGATCCTGATCTCAGGTGCTGTCTGTGTGGAGTTTGCATATTCTCTCCATGACTCCAAGGGTTCCCTCCAGGGGCTCAGGTTTCCCTATCACATCCCAAAGACGTGCGGGTTACGAGGTAAATTGTCCTTGGTGGTAGATTCTGGGGGAGTTGATGGGAAAGTGAGAAAAACATAAGATTAGTTTTGGACTTGTGTAGGTGTGTACTTGACGGTAAGCAAGAGAATACAAGAAAATAGGACAGTTGGCCACTCAACCCTGTCCCACCATTCAATAAGACTCTCGTTGATCTGTGCTGGCCTCCCCTCCTCTTCTATGCCAGTTCAGTAAAGCCCTCAATTCCTCGATCTGCCAAATACTTATCTATGTCTAACTTAAATATATCTATTGATCCAGCCTCAGGGGTAGAAAATTATAGAGATTCACCAGTCTCTAAAAGAAAAAAAATTAATTGCACCTCAGTTTAAAATGACCGGCCTCTTTTCCTGTAAATATGCTTCCTAGTCTCCTTTGTCCCTCTCTACAAAATTGCACCATTGTCTATCACTTGACCAATTGGTAATGGACAATAAACATGCATCCTCAGTCTGAAGAAGGGTCTCGACCTGAAACGTCACCTTTTCCTTTTCTCCAGAGATGCTGTATGACCCGCTGAGTTACTCCAGCTTTTTGTGTCTATCCTCGGTATCAACCAGCCTCTGCAGTTCCTTCCTACAGATGCATCCTTCCTCCATTGAGAGCTGTGTTGTCAGAGACCATGTATCGATGTATTGATGATTCTCCATTCACGGGCTATTCGCTGGAGGACATGATTCTCAATGTAACCTTTAATTTGTGCTGCTGAGCCGCTGATATGTTTCTGATTGTACAAAGTGACATTTCACAGCCACTGTTTATGGATTTGCTGGAACAGAGACAGCTGGGGATATTTTTAGTGGGAAGAGGAAACAGATGTTTACTGATGAACCAGGTGAGTTCAGCCAAACAACTGTTCGCTCTAACTCTGCTTGATTTTCAAATGAGTGGCATCGAATACAAGTCACAGCCCAGTGGCAATAACTACCTGAAGGTGAGAATTAATGACAGGCAAAGGATACTTCCCAACAGCGAAAGCATTAGATCAAGGTAAGGATGGAAAGTAACAAAAGAGGCAAGCTGTTGTTTTAAATAAGGTCCACCGTCCAACCTAGGCTTTACCCTGGAGCTAATCACAAAATGCTGGAGTAACTCTGCGGGTTAGGCTCTGGAGAAACGGAATAGGTGACGTCGAGACCCTCCATCAACCGAGAGTTTTTGGCTTTCCATTTCCAGCCCCTCCTCGCCCAACCTCTGCATGTACCCCAGCCCCACACCTCCCAACATTTGCACATACCCCAGTCTCCCCCCCCCCCCTCCTAAAATGGAGAGTAGGTTTTTTTAATACTTTTTTAGCTTGACCATATTGCAATATGTTATTTCAGTTTAGTTTAGAGATGCAGCGCGGAAGCAGGTCCTTCGGCCCACCGAGTCCGCACCAACAAGCGATCTTCATTCGATGTTCATTCATTAATTTTGTTAATTTTATTTAATTTTAGTTACATATGCAATATCTAATATCTAATATTTATTTCTTCATGGAAGTAATTCAAACACTTAACAACCACTTCATCAGATGTGAGATATGTCCTCTGTTCATTTTTAATTTATCAGCGACAAACGTATTTTTCAGGTCTCTTCACACTTAAGGTTCTTTTCTTAGTTCCACGAGTTAGCATCATACACCATGGAGTTAGATCCTTCGGCCCATCAAGTCCATGCTGACAATTAACAACCCATTTACACTAATCTCAAGTCAAGTCAATTTTATTTCTATAGCACATTTAAAAACAACTCTCGTTGACCAAAGTGCTTTACATCAGTGCAGGTACTAACGTGCTACATACAGTGGTACATAGATCTAACAATACATACATAAATACATACATACAGCGCTCCCTCAGAGGACATCAAGAAACACTTGTGAGTAGAAATAAGTTTTATGTCTGGACTTAAAAGAGTTGATGGAGGGGGCAGTTTTGATGGGAAGAGGGATGCTGTTCCATGGTCTAGGTGTTGCAACCGCAAAAGAGCGGTCGCCCCTGAGCTTCTACCTGGACCGAGGGATGGTCAGTAGCCCCAAGTCGGCTGACCTGAGGGACCTGGAGGTAGTGCGGTGGGTTAGCAGATTGTTGATGTAGGTCGGGGCAAGCCCATTAAGGGCTTTGTATACATAAAGGAGGGGCTTGAAATTGATTCTGAACCGCACTGGAAGCCAGTGGAGAGAGGCCAGAATTGGGGTGATGTGGTCCCTTTTTCGGGTGCCCGTCAGAAGTCTCGCTGCGGCGTTTTGGACCAATTGCAGGCGGGACAGGGATGATTGGCTGATGCCAGTGTAAAGGAAGTTGCAATAATCAAGGCGGGAGGGGATAAATGAGCGGATGATCGGAATCTGGACGGAGTTTGTGCGTTCTCCCCGTGACATGCGTGGGTTTTTTCCGAGATCTTCGGTTTCCTCCCACACTCCAAAGACATACAGATATGTAGGTAAATTGGCTTGGTAAATGTAAAAAGTGTGTGTAGTGTGCGTAGGATAGTGTTAGTGTGCGGGGAATCGCTGGTCGGTGTGGACGCAGTGTGCCGAAGGGCCTGTTTCCACGCTAGTTTATCTCTAAACTAAACTAAACTAATCCTAAACTATGATGTCAGGAAGCTCCAGTTTCTTCCCACATCCCAAATGTGTGGGGGTTGGTAGTTTAATTGCCCACTGTAAATTGTCCCCAGTGTGTAGATGAGTTTTAGCATCTGGGGGACTTTGCTGACAATTTGGAGAGAATTGTCAAAATCGTGATTAATGTAGGATTAGTGTAAATGGCTGATCAATACTCTTGGTGGGTTAAAGGGCCTGTTTCCATGCTGTATCTCTGTGACACTATGTCTTTTCCCATCAGAAGACAACTTCATGTAAAGTCTTCCCTCATGAGGATGATGGGTGATCTTATAGAGGTGTATAAAATCATGAGAGAAGTAGACCAGGTAGATGCACAGAGTCTCATGCCCAGAGTAGGTGAATCGAGGACCCGAGGACATTGGTTTGAGGTGAAGGGGAAAAGATTTAATAGGAAATTGAGGGTAACTTTTTCACACAATGAGTGGTGGGTGTATTGAACAAGTTGCCACAGGAGGTAATTGAGGCTGGGACTATCCCAAAGTTTAAGAAACAGTTAGACAGGTACATGGATAGAACAGGTTTGGAGGGATATGGGCCAAAAGCCGGCAGGTGGGACTAGTGTAGCTGGGACATGTTGGCCGGTGTGGGCTAGTTGGCCCAAAGGGCCTGTTTCCACGCTTTATGGCTCTATGACTCTATAACTCTGAACTATACAAAAATGATTGGCACTGCATTGAGCAATTAGTGTCTGTGAGTCCTACCCTGTGACAGGGACAGGTTGGGACATATGTTCCTTCAGTGAAACATGAACCAGTTTTTAGACCAAACGCTGGATGTCAGGACCTTTCACCTTCAGTGCAATACGGGCCGATGCCAGATTCTTTGTAATTTCCCCTGGTTCTGAGTGACATCTTGGCGGGCAATGAAAATATCCAGTCAGTGATTAATTCAGCATCACTCAAACTTTTTAGCGTCAGTCACTGAAACAAGAATCAGGAAAGAGAGTTGGACAACGACGTGATTTACAGAAGGACTCTGCGGCCCTGCTTGCTTGCTGCCAATTTCCACATCAACCCCTCTCTGACAACACTTTGTGGGCGACACAGTGCACAGCGGTAGAGTTGCTGCCTTACAGCGTTTGCAGCGCCGGAGACCCAGGTTCAATCCCGACTACGGATGCTCTCCGTACGGAGTTTGTACGTTCTCCTCTTGACCGCGTGGTTTTCTACAAGATCTTCGGTTTCCTCCCACACTCTAAAGACGTACAGAATTGGAGGTAAATTGGCTTGGTATAAGTGTAAATTGTCCCTAGTGTGTGTAGGGTGGTGTTAATGTGCGCGGATCGTTGGTCGGTGCGGACTCTGTGGGCCGAAGGGCCTGTTTCCGTGCTGTATCTCTAAACTAAACTAAATTAAACTAAACTAGGATATGTAGGGGGCTGTGCGGACTGCAGCAAGCATTCTGTCACAGGAATCGCTTCCCTGCTGTCTGCTCACTCACTGATTTGTAATCTTGCAAGGTTTTTAGTCTGACTTTACAAGCAGCTTCTTCCCTGCTGTTTGTGCACAGCTGTTCGGTTCGAGCTATCAATGAGCCTAAGATTCGCACAATGCAATTGCGCGTGGCACAGCCTGAGGAAACAAGGCAGGGAAGAGACCATCTGAGCAAGGGTCTGAAGAAGGGTCTCGACCCAAAACGTCACCTATTCCTTCTCTCCAGAGATGCTGCCTTTCCCACTGAGTTACTCCAGCTTTTTGTGAATATCTGAGCATGGCTGGCCAAGGCTGATGAGCTATTAATGGTATGGGGAATAGGCTCTTGGTGTCCCGTAATCCATCCCAACACACAACATTGGCATGTGGTGGATGTGCCAAGACAACAGCAAACCCACCACATACCAAGTACAACCTTACATCCTGAAAACAGGAGCAGCCCACAACCAATGGGCATGAGCTTGCCTTCATCACTTTCTGTATCACTCTTGTGGAAATAATTTATGTCCTGATACTTGGGCAAGATGACTCTCGCCTTGGCTTAGGGTGGTGGTGAAATGGAGGAGGGCAAGGCTCTACAGTAGGTAGATTGGCCAAATGGCAATCTGTGCCTTCCCTTCTTCACCTCAGACACCAGCACTGGTAAATGCTGCATCATGCTGCATTGCCATTGACTCACCCTCCCATGTAAGCTTTTTAAGACTTCCCTCAATTACACTAGTCACACATAACTTGCAACATGCTCAACGCCCAGCACAGATTACTTGGCTGAACCTGCCAAGGTCCCACAGACCACTGCTGACAGAAATTCTTTGAAGTGACTGGTACAGTCACAAACAGAGTAGAGTCTAAACAATTTGTGGAACATACATACATGTGAACATAAGGATGAGGGGGAGAAGTTAGCTACTTGGCCTTTCTAGCCTGCTCTGTCTTTTCATACGAAATGAATATGGAATAGCACAGCTCTTCACAAAGCACCAAGGCATGACCAAACATGCATCAAATTTAAAAGACAAAACACACAATTTATAAAGATGCTTAATTTTCAAGATCCAGATCCAGATCCAATTCTGGTTGGTGTTACATTGATACAAAGCAGGCATCCCACATGGCTCTTATGTCCAACAGGATCACACTATGCCCATACACTTTGGGACATAAAGGTGATCCTGTCCTACACTTAACCCCTTTATTTTTAATGCTTTTTACAGCAAGGTACAAGCCATCTATTAAAATACACATTTCCCATCATTAAACCTGGCTTTCCCCTTTGTGAACAACAACCTTACATCATCTGAAAAATAGTTTCCAGAGGTTTCATGGTGTCATTTGTCTAGGTGTAGAATCCACCTTTGCACAATTCAGTTTAAACTCAAAAATGCTCTTTCTAACAGACTTGTTTGTATTTAGAACTTTGCTTTCTGAAGTTTGCATTGATACAAGTAGTCCGCCATGCAGCTCCGGTTTATCTCTAATATGGATGACTTGATAATTTGTCACCACTATCAAACACATTTCTCTTGATTTCAGAAGCCTGCTGCTAAATTTTCCGCATCCCACTTCTGACATCCCGATTTACTGGAGGAAGCAGGGAAGTATGAAGACTCATTGTGCCTGGCCTGTGTTCCGATGCTGATTTCCGCAGAGGCATTGTTGGCACTATGATTTTCATCCGACTCTCAACACTACAACAAGTTCTCCATGTGCTACCCATCTAAACATCTGCAGTTACATAAACCTTGAGAGTGGCAAAATTCTTCAATGAGAACATGTTCCAAGTAATATTTCACACTGAGTTTTGAATATCCCAGAATACTTCTTCCTTGAGTCTTTCCTTAACCATATAACCATATAACAATTACAGCACGGAAACAGGCCCTCTCGGCCCTTCCAGTCCGTGCCGATCATTTGTTTTCCCCTAGTCCCATCTACCTGCACTCAGACCATACCCCTCGATTCCCTTCCCGTCCATATACCTATCCACTTTACTTTTAAATGTTAAAATCGATCCTGCCTCCACCACTTCTGTTGGAAGCTCATTCAACACAGCCACCACCCTCTGAGTAAAGAGGTTCCCCCTCACGTTACCCCTAAACTTCCGTCCCTTAATTCACATGTCATGCCCTCTTGTTTGAATCTTCCCTACCCTTAATGGGAAAAGCTTATCCACGTCAACTCTGTCTATCGCTTTCATCATTTTAAAGACCTCAATCAAGTCCCCCCTTAACCTTCTGCGCTCCAAAGAATAAAGACCTTCACTGTTTGTCAAAGGTAACGGGGAGAAGGTAATAGAATGGGGTTGAAAGTGGAAACTAGATCAGCCATGATTGAATGGTGGAACAGACACAATGGGCTGAATAGCCTAATTCTGCTCCTATGCTTTATGGTCCAATGTCAGCAATGAAGTAGGTTGTTCAGTGAGGACACTGGACTTTTCTCTCTGTAACTGCAATGCCACAATGTTGTTATGTATAATGCGCCCTCCGGTACCTTCGTCTTTGCTCTGTTGTACCTGTGTATGGAGTGATGTACTATATATAGTATGGTCTGATTTAATTGGATAGCACGCAAACAAAATCTTTTCATTGTGTACCTCGGTACACATGACAATAATGATAACAATACCAAAAGCCAAGAGTGTTTACCTGTCATATTCACCGGGTCCAGAAGAACTACATTTTTACTTGCTGCAGTCTTTACTGCAACAACAGGAGTGGCAGAGTGGTGTAGCGGTAGAGCTACTGCCGAACAGTGCCAGGGACCCGGCTTAGATACTGACCACGGGTGCTTGTCTGTATGGAGTTTGTACGTTCTCCCTGTGACCTGTGTGGGCTTTCTCTGATATCTTTGGTTTCCTCCCACACTCCAAAGATCTTTGATTTCCTCCCACACTCCAAAGATCTTTGATTTCCTCCCACATTCCAAAGGTTAAATGGCTTGGTATAAATGTAAATGATCCCTAGTGTTTTTAAGGTAGCGTAAGTATGCGGGGATCGCTGGTCGACACAGACTAAGTGGGCTGAAAGGGCCTCTTTCTGTGCTGTATCTCTAAAACTAAACTAAACCAAACAGAACATAACAAAAATACAATACACAATAATGCAAAAACTTACCAGTTAATTTGGAAATCGCCATAACAGTGCAAGCAAAGTACAGAGTGCGCCCTTATTCAACATCCATAGTGACTCAGCTTTGGACAGGGCTGCAGTTAGGGTTGCGCAGTGTGGTTGTGGAAGATGCTGTTCTTGAACCTGGAGATGCGATTCTCAGGCTCTTGTACCTTCTTC